>JAYRBV010006346.1:0-14238 GCA_036023255.1 Mitrocomella polydiademata
CTACTTAGTTACTACCTATAGTACTACTTAGTATTGAGAGGCTATCCTGGGTAAACATTCGATGATAATAATAATAAAAGCGGGGTTTAAAGTTTCAGTTTTTCTTCATTTACTTTTTGAGACTGATGACTTTCTTTGAGCCCGTCCTCCTATTACTTAACTTCAACTATCGAAAATCTTATCTGTTATTTGGATAGTCAAAGGTTTTAAAAATGAACAAAAAAGTCTTTACCAGCGTCATCATTATTTTAGTCAAAGCTCTGCGTGCTTTTGATACCGTAACATACATTTTTCATTTTGGCATCAATGGATGAAGTCTGATCCAATACATTTGGAAATTAAAGGTAGGGGAAGAAGACTGAGAAAAATCTTTTTACAAAAGACCCTGATTGCTGGTAAGAGTGTAAACAGTCTATAACGGAACACAACGGAGCACTGCAACACTGTTTAAACACCCCATTTCGTTATCGGAGTGGAATCAAAACGGCGTGTGTAAACGCGGTCTAAACAATTGTGTAGCTTCTGTAAGATACTCTTCCATATGGATAATATATATTGCGTTGGCTCATTCAAATCACATAGTCGTCATAGCTCATTATAGCATTATTTCTTTCTTCAGGCACATACCAATACACTTTTAAATTACTCCTCTGTAAAAAACTGCGCTATACGAGTCATAATAATTGCTTAATTGGATCATTTAAATCCCGCTTTTGATTGTCGTGCCATGTTATGTTGGTGACTCCTTTGATTTCAGGCACATTCCATTCATACCATTATCGGTTAATTATGTCACTAATTATAGGGAGAGAAGGAGAGAGAGAAAATCAACAATACAAATTTTTGATAACTAAATTCTAATAGTGTGCCTCTCACATAATTTATGCAAGGACTAACCTAAAGATTATGTAAGAGCAAAAAGTCCCTTAGAGATTTCGTCCTGTAATTTGGTACCGCATTCTAACAAATTATTTGAAAAGGTTATACTTAGATTATCTTTAAAATTGAAATGACGATCTGTCATTTTGCAGAGGTTGTTTAGTTTTAAAGCAAACAAAAGGATATTTTTTTACCCATTTAATACACGGTTTCAACTTCTCGACGTCCCGCAGTGCTGTGTTGTTGCTAGTAACTGTGATAATAAAAAAGCTGGCAAAAACTTTTTTATACTGCAATGGGTTTTTTTATAGCTTGTTTTTGGTAGAACGAAGTGATCGCAGCGATATTGAGCTACATAATTATTTTCAATAAATAATAGTATGGCTAGTTTGTAACAAATTTCTAACTATAGCAGTCAATCTGCGTTAGCGTTCTGTCTCCGTACTAGCCTCACTTTTGTATTATTGCTAATTATTCTTTTGTTTCTCACTTACAGCCTTCAAACCTCACAAGGATGTTATGGATCGTATCAAAACCTTTCATCAAAAAAATAAGCAGAAGCTAGTGATAGTTGGAGAAACCTGCTTGGGTAAAACAAGAATTGCCAAAGACTTCTTCGGTGAAAATATAGCTGATGTTGCTTCACCAATAGTTTGGATTGACGCAATTAATGTCAAAGCAATAGAAATGTCTTTGATTTCGGTAGCAAAAAGCATCAATGTTTGTGTCCGAAAAGCAAAAGATAAGAAAATAAAGAAACCAGGAGTTTTGATTAATGATATTCGCAAGCGCTTTTTAGAATTGAGGTTGACTCCCT
This sequence comes from Mitrocomella polydiademata, assembly GCA_036023255.1. Classification (NCBI taxonomy): domain Eukaryota; kingdom Metazoa; phylum Cnidaria; class Hydrozoa; order Leptothecata; family Mitrocomidae; genus Mitrocomella; species Mitrocomella polydiademata. Next base: position 1,697 of record JAYRBV010006346.1, read on the forward strand.
GCTACATATTTGATAATGCAAAGAACGAGAAAATTATAAAGACATACTTGCCAAAAAAAGCAACCTTCGTTTTAATTACATCTAAAAATGCAGATTGGCCAGAAACGTATTCAAAGATCACCATCGGAGATTTCACTAATGGCGAAATAGAAGATATTCTAACACTAAAAGTTCGGGAGAAATTGACGAAACTCCAAATCAAGGGTATTCAAAATATCATTGACAGGCAGCCGTTTTTGTTAGATATTTGTATCAAACTATTGAACCAATCTGAATCAAATATCGATCAAATCATTTTAAATTGTAACAAGTGGTTCGATCATGTTGTAGGAAGAAATCTAACAATTGATAAACAAACAGCAAATTGTTACTCCGTTATTCAAACGATTCTTGAAGATATCAGGGGAAAAGAGGGAACGAAACAAGACAATGTTGGAAAAGATAATATTGAAAAAGATAATGTTGGACAAGACAATGTTGGACAAGGCGATGTTGGAAAAGATAATGTTGGACAAGACAATGTTGGACAAGGCGATGTTGGACAAGACGATGTTGGACAAGACAATATTGGAAAAGATAATGTTGGACAAGACAATGTTGGACAAGACGATATAAATGTTGGACAAGACAATGTTAGACAAAAAGATGTCGAGCAAGAAGATTTATTTAGCAGATTACTTTCAGCCATCAGCAAATGTGAAGGAAATAGAGTCAGTCTGGATTTCTTTGTCCGGGGGATTGCATCTGATGAGGATGTTATTTTTAAAACGTTGCAGATCTTTCAAAAATTTAGTTTGTTGCAACTAGACTTGAAAGAAAAACAAATGATTGAAATACCACTGTTGGTACACAAAGTATCTGAAATATTTAAAAACGAAAAAGGTATGTCTTTTTCAGGACATCGTGTTGTTCAATTTAAGTGTATTCATACGTTGTTTTAAATAAAGTAAAATGTTAGGCACGTGAAACTTCATCTAGAAAGAAATGTGAATTGTAGCAATATTGGTGTAATAAAAATGGTATTAAGTTTTTTTAATATATTTAACCTTTCCGTAATAAGGGAAATATTTAAAATAATTTAATTCTGAGGAAAATGTGGTGATGCTACTTCACTTCTTTAATTTTGTCCTCCATCTATTTTACGGCATGCTGTATAATTATGTACTAGTAATGATATAGCTTTGATGGTAATTTGGGATTAATAGGTACGAGATTTATTTTTGAACGATTCAAAATAGCCCGAACGCAGTGAAGAGTTCAAAAATTAATCGAGGGCCTATTAACACAAAATTACCCGAAAAAGGCATGTCATTACTGGTTAATTATATGGTAACTAGCTGGTAGTTTTACAAATACTTTGACTAACAAAACAAGATTTCTAATTTAGAATATGCACTATACTATGATGTCATTAGCTGCGTAAAGTTTAATCATATTTATTTTCTGCTCCCTTTTTAGATGATGTATTCAAAAGTAATCAAACAAACGCTATACTACATACATCTTGTGAGGTTTTACGGAACATCTTTCATCTATTTTTTCCCGATGATCAAAAAGAACTTTACCAAACCCTATGTAAACGCCGTTCTGAAATTGAGAATCTTTTGCAAAAGAAGGAAATAGAAAATCACGAATTCGATTCAATTTTTCCAGTACAGAAGGAAATATCATTGTCCAAGAAATTCACATTTAACCTCCTATACAGATTGTTGACAAAGTTATGTAACTTGAAAGAGCCGGTCACTAGCTGGGAAGAAATGCCAGACAATGAAGAGAGTACACTAGAAGCGAACCTTGTCCGACTTCACATTGGAAATAAGATATTTAAAAAAGAAGGCCAGTTATGTACCAAAATTCTCAACTTAATGGTGCATACACTACACGACCTCGGCTGGTTAAGAAAAGAATGCAACAGTTTATTTCCTCTACAAACCAACAACATAATGGAAATTACATTTCCAAACTTTAAAGACCAACGCCAGGAAGAAATAAAAAGCATTCATGATATACTTGGAAATGAAGAACAAAAAAGAAGCAGGTTAATGATCACGGGCAACTTTTCAAGTCAACTTGTTAAGGCTTACTATTCACGTCATAAGTACTATTTTGATGGAAACTTGCTGTGGATTGATTCAAAAAATGAGGAGATGTTAGAAGAGTCATTTAAGGAGATTGCAAAGAACTTGCAAATTACAATTTTTGACGATCGTGGAAAAGAGAAAGGTTTATTATCGATTGCTGAAGCAATAAACAAGAAACTTAGCACTATTAAAGTCCTTTATGTTTTTGACGGAGCACCAAATTTTAAGACAGTCAAAGATTACTTCACAACCTATAAACCATCTTTTACTATTGTAACAAATTCTAGACACAGTCATAAAGATTCTGATTCGTTTAAAACGATAAAAATGAAAGAGCCATGCTTTGTACTAAAGGAAAATGTGGAGGAAGGATTAGATATAGGCGAAGATTTACACAAGGAGTTAGTAGACCTATCAAACAAAAATCCAATTATTTTGCAACTAATATTTTCATATATTTCAATCCATCCACAACAAAAAGATGAATACATCTCAAAGGTGAAGTCACAAAGAGACGTCATCATGGAAGAAAACAAAGAGATTGAAAAAGATGTTGCAGTGAGCATTTCAGTTATCGACATCTCTTTAACGAAAATCATCAATGAAGAGGATAGTAAATTGCCGAAGAAAATTCTTGATGCACTTACACTTTATGGAAAAACATCGATCACCCTGAATAGTTTGGAGAAAAAGATTCCTGGAAATGTTGAAATCGAGAAATTGAAGAAAGTTGCTACAACAATGCAAAAGTATTCAATATTGGACATGAATGCTGAAAAGACGACCATACATATTTATCTAATGGTTATGAATTTTTGGAAATTCAAATCTAAAGGTATGATATTGTAAAGTTTATATTTTTGTCTTTTAGCTTTGTGAAGAAAAAGAATGCTAATAAGTAAACAAATGAAGTGGTGAAACTGAAAGTTTAGGGCTTGCATTAAAAAGGTTAAACAACATTTCAGGAATTGTCCTTTTTATATTTAGGTTTGAGTGAATACCTTAGAAACATTGAGGAGGAAAGAAGTCAACATAATCTGAAAAAGATTTCACCCATTGCTATCAATACCTTAGTTGATATTTTTCACAAGGTTGGCAAATTTTCTAAAAAACCCAAGATACTTTATCAACAACTATCTAAACACAGGGTCACATTAGAGGAATTGGTGCAAATCAAAATTCTGAACGAAAGAGAATTTGAAAAGCTTTTTCCAAGCACGTTTGAAACTGATGCAAAAACATTTGACATACCTCTGTTATATAAACTTCTGTCCAACCTTTGTAACATTTACTCAATTGAAGATATTATCGACGGTATTAATTACTGCGACAATAAAAGGAGACACGAATGTATGGTTGATGATAAACCAGAACCAGAGTTAATAATGTTAAAATTGATGAAAGAATTGATTAAGGTTGGAGTTGATGAAAAGCAACTGACTGATCTCATTAGTCCAGTGCAGTTTGGTATTTCTTCTCCAGTATCGTATTTCTATGGAAGGAAAGAAGAAATCTCTAAACTTCACAACATCTATGAAGAAAAATTTAAGCTTGGAAGGAAAAAGAAAGTGGTGGTTCATGGTGGACCTTGCATTGGAAAGAGTGAATTGATTAGAAAATACTTTGAACAGTATGAAGATTACTTTTGTGGGAACGTTCTTTGGATTAGATCAACAAATGAAAATGAATTGCAAAAATCGTTCACGAGAATCGCTGCAGACATTGGAATCAGTCTCAAAGTTGGACAAGACTCCAAAGCCATTGTTAAAAGAGTGCACAAGCATTTTGCCTTGGACCGATTGCTTTATGTTTTTGATGATGCTCCTGATGAAACAATGATAAGTGATTATTTGCCTGAAAGTGAATCTTCTTTTACAATTGTAACATCGCAATGTGCGGAATGGACTCCAGATTTTTATACAATTAAATTGCAAGGATTGGACAAAGCATCAATAAGAAATCTGATGAACGGAGTTATCGGAAACAAATCAATAAAACAGATTGATGAATTAGAAAAGTTGGTGGATGGTAATCCAGCGGTACTGCTAAAATTATTAGATGTTTTCAAAGAATGGAATATGGAATTGGATCAGTATACAGATATTCTTCAAACTGATATGACAAGAATCTTGCAACAAAATCTGCAAATGGAAACTGGCAAACAATTTTTGCCTAGTGCTTTTATCGCTTTGAACAAATTTAAAGAGCAAGAAAATAGTGGGTTTGCATTCTCAATGCTGGAGTTCATCGCAATCCATAATATGGAAGATTTATTTTTCGACTTTTTTCTCCTCAAATTTTCAAACAAAACGAAACTGGAAATAGAATCAGCACTTCAAGAACTTGAGAAGTATTCCTTTGTAACGTTGACTGAAAGTAAAGAAGGACCAATAACTAACATGAGTCATTTGTTGAAGCAAGCTGTTATTGCAAATTCTGAAGGTAAGATACAAAGTGATCCACAAAACCCTTTCTGTTTACAACGTTAAATTAAGGATAAATAATTTTACAAAAACGATATTTTTTTAACAGTATATTTTTATTTTTTAACTGTTTGAACTTGCCAAAAAAATACATATGATTGAAAAGAGAAAAATGATACGATATAAAATTCAGCTTTAATAAGTTTCGTTTTATAATTTATCTAAGGCAGAAGCTAATAGCTGCCTTAAAGTATGGATTTTGAAACATATAGTATCCCAACATCTCAACTAATTTCTTATCGCCAAAAAAATTAAAATGCTTATATTTTTCATTTTAGAAAAACCCAAAGAAACTATGGAAAGTGAGTTTTCTAATTCAATCTTTAAAGGCTTGGAACCTATTTCGAATTTTATTGGACGGAAAAAGGAGCTTGAAGAGATGTGTGAGGTTCTTTCAACGCCTGGTTGTAAAAAAGCTATACTAATACTAGGCGAAAAAGGTGTAGGGAAAAGTGAAGTCATCAAAAGATATTATCAAAAATTCAGAAATAAATTTCCTGGCCGCATTCTTTGGATAAATGCAAGAACAGGCTCTTCACTAACTACCTCCTTTATTAACATTGCCGAGGGCGCTAAAATTCAAAAAATGGATCCATATGGGAATTATCTATCGACCGAAAATCGAATTAAGGCTGTTCACGATTTTTTTGCCCAAAAATCAGTTTTGTATGTATATGAAAATGCAACAAGTTATCTCACTGTGAAAAACTTTTTGCCAACTGTGCAAAACTGTTTCGTTATTGTAAGTACTACAAACGAATGCAGTTGGTCGGAAAGATTTCGCATGATAAAACTGGCACATTTTATACTCGAGGAAGCAAAAGAATTCATTAAATGGAATTTTCAAACATCAATAAGCGAAGAACAAGTAAACAAAGTAATTGAACTGCTCGGAGCTCTCCCATCAGCGTTGCGCCAATTATCGTGGATTCTCAAGAGAATAAACGATAAAACTATTATCAGTTTGTTAGGTGAAATAAAGTGCGAGGTAGAACATCTCAAAAAGGAATACGTTCTAGCGGATGAAGCGTCAGCTGTTTGCAGTTTACTTTGGAAGTACTTAGAAGTTGAAGAGCCATTGTCTATTAAGCTGGTAAAAGCAATGAATCCATACCAAAGCTGCGAAGACCAAGATGATCTATTCAATAAATTTTGTTTATTCCATAATAATGACTCTCTACTCAGAGCTTTGGAAGTGCTAAAACAAATTGGTTTTGTGTCCACTTATACCATCAATGGGGAAAATGTTATCGAGATTAACCCTCACGTTCAAAAGGTCATCGTCAAACACAAAGGTAAGCAAAAAATTACTTTAGATTTTTTTTCTTTGTTGCTGTATTTTTTACCCCCGCAGGGAGTCGTAAGAATATGTAGCGACTTTACGATACAGCGGAGGGGAGTTCTTGATATTGTTCATCCAATTACCCGTGATCCTTTGCGCATTTACAGGAAAATGCTTTGCGAACGGCTAATTTTATTTTTAATAGTGCTGTTAATCCAAATGAGAATAAGACTTTACACTTTGAACATGTTAGTAATTATAAACAATTAAAAAGTGTTCTATTGTTTAATAGTTCTATTGTCTAATCATTAACATACTTTTATGTATTAAAAAACATTGTTTTAAAATCAAAATGTTAAAAGCCTTTTTGGTTATAAACAATGACATTTAAATCTAACTTTAAACCTGAATAACTTTTCAAGTTTTGGTCGCATAAAAATAATTTTTACACTGTATGATAATTAATTGTATAATCTTTCATAAAACATTAAATTAGTAAAAGGAGTCCAATGCCTAGATATTGGATATTGAAACTTTTATGTTACTCCTTCTACTACCACCAAACTTTGAGAATAACAATACACTGATAAAAGAGAAACAAAATGAAGTATTCAAGTGTTTAAAAGGTTTTTGGATATCCATTGGTTCATCATTCAAATATTTTGAGGGCTTGAAGTATGAATTTTTAGTGCTTGACACAAATATAACTCGTCAAGTGAAATTGTATGAACAGGGTTCTCTTGAAAAGTTCAAGTACAACAAATCTTACACTAAATACATTAAAATACAAGAAAATGCTTGTTTTACAAACTAAACTTACAAGGAATAATAAAAACGCAAATGGCTTGAATAGATCAAAATACTTTTATAAAATTATGTGTACATTACATAACAAATGTGTAGAAAAAATAACCAATGCCTGGTATCTTGGAGCGTGCTAAATCTATAATCTAAGAACTAAAAATAATCATTGCAATACGTATTATCAATGTTTATTTGTTGTATTCTTTTTGTCATCTTGAGCCCAAAGGGATCAATTTAGGTATCTTAGCAATATATATGATTAATAGTTATTTTTGAAACTTTTTAACTATGATTCTGGTTGGTTGTTTGACTTTGGTAGCAAAAAAAATTTTCATTTCTTTGCTGTGTCTCTATTTTGTATTTAGAGACCTCAACTTCATTTAGTAAACCATTGTTCTGGGGATGAGTTTGAACGATTATACATCTCGTTTTTGTCGATTTGTAATTGTTCCTTCTATACATTATCTATAAAATGTTCCAGGGTTGTCCGTAGGGAGTTCAAAAAATATCGTAGTTATTTTCACGATCAACATCGACCAGTCGGCGGTATAAAAGGTACAGAAAGCTACCATCCATAAGCGACACAATCTCTCTTCAAAATATTATATCTTCCTTCTTTTCTGCTACTTCCACTAGGATACTTTAGCATAAGTCTCCATAATATTTTCCAGGTCATAAATATGTTAGAGAACAAAAAATGATTCTCCAAATACAGCCAGCCTTGCACCTTGCACACATAGCCTACAAAAGCTACCTAGATGAAAACATTCAATTTTGGAACATCAGAAATCTCGTTTCTATGTTAAAAAAGCAAGCGGCAATACAATGGAGCGCGATATGGAAACTATGCGGACACTTTAAGCAAAACAAATTTGGCGAATAACCTTTGAACGCTCAGTTCTTTAGTCAGATTTATAGTTTGCCATCATATTTTGAGATTAATGAAAAGACACAAGGATATCTCCCCGGAGAACACCAACAAAAAGGTTCTGCTTCACCATCAGTTGAGATTAAAACTTTTTATGTAATTTGACCATTGTTTTAGGGCATTGACATTGTTTTAATTGTATTGTTCATGGGGGATAAAGAATTGCTGCTATTAGGCAATGATGTCATGAAAATTTAAAATTCCAAAAGAACGCGTGGCGTGACGCCAAAATTGGCATAAATACCAAAAAGAATGCGTTAATGAGTCTAGCTATTCTTTTCAATTTCATTAACCCTATTAGGATACTGGGCTTTTTGAGGGCTCTTCAAAACTGCACAGATACTCCTCTCAATGAAAGAAACAAAATGCTAGCAAATAAAAGTTCAAAATGGCTGCTGAAATCATCAAAAAAGCTAGAAAAAAGCTATTTTTTGGAGAAAATAACGACATATTCAAAAATGCATTCCAAAGAGTTATTATATTAAAGATATGCTACTTCTTTTTTGATTTTGAATAAATATGGAATGAAAATTAATATACAGAGTGTCCCAGAAATATTAGGTCGTTAATGAGTCTAGTTTACACAAAATACGAAAAAAATACAAATAATACGAAAAAATACACAATGAAGTATCTCTTTGACCTCGCTCCCAGACGCCAAGAAAACTCACCATGCATGTTAAAGACCATCGTTCTCAGCACCCTTAATAACATTATCATGTTCGTTACCAGGCCCCATCTTCATACCGAAGATCTTGGTTGAGTTTAGGCTCTTTTCTGAATGACCATGTTTGGACCTAATCCCACTATATAATGCCTTTAACCGGCGAAGTGGTCAGCTCCAATGCAGAGGGTATACAAGCAACAAGAGGAGGCCTTGACTATCTAGGAATATGATTAATCAATACTGCAATTCGACTTTCGGCTACAATAAATTTGTTGTTTTTGTATCAGTAAAGAACGGAACCACAAGTAAAGATATAGTAGATAGAAACTATATAATCGGATCTCTAAGAAGAGGAGGTGGTGCAGAACTTAAAATTAATTCTATTCAGAACCACAAGCCTAACTCTTACACTAGGTACGCCTGGTTAGGGCTATGTCACTGGATATGAGGGAAGTGAGGGAAACGAGAGAAGTAAGGGAAACAAGACAAGTGAGGGAAACGAGAGAAGTAAGGGAAACAAGACAAGCAAAGAAAACAAAGGAAGTAAGATAAACAAGGGAAGTAAGAGATATAGTATATATATGGCCACTATTATGTAAGAGGTCTCGAGGCCATGCCGTTGTTTCTCCGGACCTCTAAGGATCAAATATCACGTGATAGCGAAATATCGTCGAGACATTTTGCAGAACCTCATAGACCAAAGATGACTAGAACCAGACTCCACTGTGTATTTGTTTCGCTTTCTTTTTGTATCTTTTCGCATTTAGTGTAATTTTTCGCATTTTGTGTGTATTATTCTTACGCAACCTCGTTCCCAGGGCTTTTCTCCGCTTTTTTTATTTATTTTGACGACGCGAGAGATGGCCCTGGTCCACTCTGGCCTGTTCTGCGTCGTAATTGGCTAAAAGAAATCTCTTAATCTATGCAAATTATATGTTTGCAGTTTTTTTATTGAAATAAACGTAATAAAAATTATTTTATTTGATAATGCAAAAATTTCAAAAGCATGCGTTTTTGAAAAGGAGCTAATAAAACTTTACCAAACGGATATAGTTCACAATCATTTACTTTTGGGACTAATAATAATGTCTGTTAATTAAAAAATCAACAGCACTCTCTTACACATGGTTTTTCTTCAATAAAACTGTAACACTTAAAGAAAAAAGTATTTTTTTGCAGGAGATTACTTTGGAGTAATTATAATCGATTTGAGCAGATTTTGGTCAGAGTGTGCCCAGGGCCATCTCCAGCGTCGTCAAAAAAAAATAGTTTTATAGCTCCTTTTCAAAAACGCATGCTTTTGAAATTCTTGCATTATCAAATGAAATGATTTTTATTACGTTTATTTCAATAAAAATCTGCAAACATATAATTTGCATAGATTAAGAGATTTCTTTTAGCCAATTACGACGCAGAACAGGCCAGAGTAGGCCAGGGCCATCTCTCGCGTCGTCAAAATAAATAAAAAAACCGGAGAAAAGCCCTGGGAACGAGGTTGATTCTTTTGTATTTATTTCGCATTCTGTGTAAATTCTTCGTATTATCTGTATTTATTTCGCATTTTGGCACTTCTCGCCCACCGTAGATGTTTGTACCAAGTCCAAAATGTGCAAACTGTACTCTTAAACGTTCCAAAACTTCATTCAATTGTTCTACTGTGTATATGATGAGTGCTAGATCGTCTGCGAAAGCTACATACATTGGAATTAGGCCAGCAATTTTGAAGCCATAGTCGAGTTCTTCGTAGGTAAATTAATGTAAAGACCACCATTAAAACAATACAAAAGAGAATGGCTGATGGGATGTCTGAGATAACAAATACTTTTCAAGATGAAAGCCCGAAAGGCGCTTGTAACTTTCACTGCGTAAGCAGTCTCTTCAGCGTCCTTGCGACGCTGGTTTGCCAGCTAGTACACGTATAAATCTAATTATTGAAGTCGCTTTTCAGCGTACTCGATTATAGCAACGACGCGCCAAATTTGACAAAAAAATTTAAAATAAGTTATGACGTCATAAGATAACTTCACATCATAATGACATAATTCTAAAACAATTTTAACTATCAAAGATAGATCTTTATAATAAAAGCCGTATTTTGTCTCTATGCACGCAAAAATGTTAGCTGAAGCTAAAGTCTCTCTCTTCAGCGTCCTTGCGACGCTGGGAACCAGCTAGTCTATATAATAAAAGCCGTATTCTGTCTCTTTGTTTGTTTGTTTGTTTGTTTGTTTGTACGCATTTTCGATATAGTAGCCGGGCTGTGTAAAAATCGAAATAAAAAAGACGTTAATAAAAAAACGTCAATCAAATAATCAACTGATAAAAATGAAGATATTGCATTGAGCTAACGGGGCCGAATTTGTGACGTTTTGACGATTTTTTGGATACATGGGACCAATTAGACCATGATGACCAAATTTCTGACAAATCCAATATGGTTTTAGGGCATTTGGGGCCTATTTACTCTTTTGTGACGTCATCAAAACTTTAAACATCTATATCTTGAGAACTACTTATGCTATGAAGACGTTTGACCCCTCATTGGAACGGGAAACTTATGACAATTGTTATAAAGCATGTTTAAGAAAGTTTTGTTGAACATTTCAAAAAAATAAAAAAATGGCATATCATAAGCAATTCCGCACGAAGGGCGTAGATGTTTGAATAAGTTTTATGCGTAAGCATCAGTCTCTTCACCGTCCTTGCGACGCTGAGTACCAGCTAGTATTATTAATATTAGTATATACTGTAAAAGTAATAGCTTTATTAGATCAAAAGTTATAAGTGATTTATTTATTCACTTTTTATACAGAGATTCCATGTAAATTTGTAGATGGGCTCGAGCTATTGCCTATAATTTCAAAATGGTAATAGCTGGGACCCTAAAGCTTTGCAAAATGATGCCAAATAGAATTTTAATTGAAAATTTTAGTTCGATAACGCATATAAAAAAAAGTATAAAAATAAATCGGGTAGGAATAGGTTTAAATTGGTATGTTTGAATGCAATCAGGTCTATTAGCACGAACCTTTCTAGGTTTATGGTGAAAGTAGTCTTATTCGCAGCCCTTGATAAAAACACATTTGTATAAAGGTCGGCTAAACGAGCACGATTCGGTTTCCGATTCCGGCTTTTTCATTCCCTAAAGTACTCACAATTTTGGCGAGTTGTAAATCTTGAAAACAAATAAAAAATGGCTGCCGAAATGGAGGAACGACATCCACGATGAAAGTGAATTTAAAGGTTCTAGCTAACTTGAGTACATCTGTTTTGATTATACACCTTTATTAGATTAGTTAGTTATAAATACAAAACTGTTGTTTGTACTTTGAAGTATATAGATTAGGAATATCACCAAGGTTTATTGGCAGGTTTTGGTAAACAATTTTTCCCTCTTAAAAATATATGTATCATTCCCCAAATACAAGTGGTCTACAATACACATACAATGCAATGTCTTTATAAATTTCTGCCTTGATTTTTTATATGATGGTTATATACCTTATACAGCAAATAATATTCATTTGTTTTGATCTATATTCATTTGTTTTGATCTATCTAAATTGAGTGATCTATATATAGTCCCTTTCTTAAAGATAATCTTATGTCCCTACCTCTGTGAATTGAAAAATTATGTAAACACAAATGAAGAGGGTTGTGATCAAAGAATCAATTAGAGATATAATCAAAGCTAATCAATCGAATAGATTACATAGTTATCAGGTTATCGATTAATTTAATTAATCGATAATTCTAAATTCAGTAAAAATTGTGACTTATCGACTTATATTCGATTACCATAGATTAGTATCGACAAGCTTTGATTAAGTTTTCCATATTACTTAATAATATTGACAAGTTTTCGATTTTAAAATTGTATATATCGATCATCATCATGTTCGACGAGTTATTTTTCGGGGTCGTCAAACTAATCCTTCGTTGAACTAATTGATGGCATTATTAATCGAATCAATCGAAGTAATCGAATTAATCGCCGATGTATAGTCGAAGATGAAATCTTTTAAAAATTGTGACTTATTATCAATTAATTATAGATTAAAAATACTAATCGAATATTAATGGATGGATTATCTTCGATTACTATCGATTAAAATTGAAAATTGATTACTTCGATTACTTTCATTACAACCCTCTGGTAAAAAAAGATTTATACTTGACACACTCCTCATCAGTCTCAAGCTAAATTGAAGAGTATTTATGATTCCCATTTCAACATACATTTTTATACTTTGCAATTGGAACTTTGCAACTTTTTTAGTGCCTAGTATGAAATAAT
>JAYRBV010006457.1:0-14238 GCA_036023255.1 Mitrocomella polydiademata
ACTACTGATAAAAGAATTTTGAATAGACGTGGTCATAAAAAACTAAAGACGTTTCTCTATTTATATTTTATCTCTATTGTTTACTTTATCGCTATCAGACAATAAAACAATTTCAGGCAAAATCTTCCGTCACCTCAAGAAAATTTCGCCACTTTTGTCCATCGAAAAAATTTTCTTTTATTTCTTAAAAATCGTATATTAACAATGATTGGGCTGAAAACAAATCTAAATTGTTTTAGGATGTCATTATTCAAGGTTCCTTTTTCTTTTTAATTATGAAAATACCTTTGCCTAACTAAAGCCTAACTTTAAGTACATTACCATACGTAGATAAATTTTAGCGTGGACTTATATTCGTGGGAATTCTGATATTTTTGGGGTGATTTAGTTTTAGTTTTGAAAAATTTGTTTTGGGCAAAATTTTCGTCGCGTCAGACTTTACCTCACGTCCTTGAGGTGTTCACTTTTATCAACTACGTAATTGCCTCACGGGGAGATGAATTTCTCTTATTTTGCAATGGCTATTCTATAAAAGTGAGTGTGTCCACGTCATAAAATAAAAGATAGGAGTCATCATTGTTGGTAGAATTGGCGACAATCTTTGACCTATAAAAGTCATTGTACTTCTGTTAAAATGTCGTCATAATTTGTTGTTGTTGTTGTTGTTTTGGGTAAATGGGAGGATTTTAAAAGGGTCGTTTGACAAAAGGCTTCTCGAACACAACAACAATCCCCAGATTAGTAATATAAGAAGTACCTTAATACCATTAATTTTTCAGTCTTTTAGAAAAATATCGATGGCATTCTTATTCTTCGAAAATTAATGATGTTAAGGTGAAACTGCGTAAAATCGAAACAACTCGTGTATGCGTGCAAATGTGTTCACGAGACTCATATTTTCCATCTTCTTTGTGAGGTATATAAAACCCTACACAATTTGAATCCTTCTTTCATGTATACGCTATAGCTTGCGAAATCAAAATTTACTTTCGATCTAGCTATAAATCGCAACGATTTGGTACGCAATCTTTTCTCTTTCGTGGAAGTCTGTTGTGGAATATTCCGGACTGTGTTAAATTTCAAACTTCGCTTGATTCCTTCAAAGGCTTGCTAAAGGACTTAAATCTTCGAACTATATGTACATGTAAGATCTGTAAAGTTTGAATTTTAAATTATTCTTGTTGGTATGAATTAGTTATTATCATTTCATATATTATATACTACGTAACACCAACCTTAAATAAATTGGAAAATAAAAAATATAATGCGTACATTATTGAACTTCCGAAAACAATTGGTTCCAACTTATCAAGCATACCAACAGGGATAAGGTATTTTGATAAATAAGATTGTAACTTCGGGTTTTAGGACTATTTGAGGTATATTATTTGCTATTCCAATTGGTAGACCTTGACAAAGAAGCTCACCGGTTAGCAAAATTGGCAAATCGGATAGCTGAAAAAAAAAAAAAAAATTATCCAGAAATTCTGGACGTTTTCCTTGTTTTCGAGGGAGTATATTATTAGTAGGTATAAAAAGGCTGCTCAGATGATTAGAATAACATGTTAGGTTTATGTAAGCCTTTTGTATGATAATGATTCTCCTATCCATATCATACTGGAATATATTGATGTCTTTTTGATTTGATTTATGTTGTTCCTCGACACGCGTGTATATCTTTTATAACGGTATTATCAACATCGATAACAAAACAGTTCCGGAAATTATGCTGTTTATTGTCCTGTTTACGTTGGCAACCTCACACTTATATTACACTCGACATATTTCTCTCATATTCCATTGCACAATCTTACACGTTCAATTAAATACTTACTGCATCAAAGAAATATTTCTTGTAGCCAGCCGTGCGGATGTTCTATTTGTCGCGCATGAAATAAGCGAGTAGAGCCTAGCTTTGATTCCGCGCGAATATTTATGTTCATGACATGAGCCCCTCCCTAGTTCTGAACCGACCAAAAAAGCTTAGTTGAAACAGGGTTACGTTTTGCAACCTCGTCCCCAGGGCTTATGTCTTCTTAATTTTTCAGATAAAGATCAAGTAAACAAATCAAAAGATGAGATCAGTTTTTATGCATTCTTTTAAGTAAGAGATTTCGTATATCTTAAGATTTTCTTTTGTCTTTTGGTAGCTTTGGATGTGCTAACAATTGTTTTTTATTGTATATTTATTTAATGCCTAGTTACAAGGAAGACATTTGATGCCTAGTTACAAGGGGACAAAGCAGGTCAAATTGAATGACGTCATTTTACACAAGTGTCAATACCAGACAATTAGTGAGTCTGTATTTATTGAACAATTCCTAAAACAATAGACACCTGGCAGCAAATGGTAGCAGAAATATTGATAACTTAAAGGACTTTCTTTCTTGAAGTTTTCTTTTTGAAGTTGTCGTCGGACTGTATATCGCACACAGAGAGAGAAATAGGAATAATTATCCTGTTTTATTTTGATAAAAATTGCTTAAAGAAGATATTTTGGAACGTAATTTGAACTCTAAGGGTCAAACAGATTCCCTTTCATGAAATTTGATTTTCACTAAAAATAAGTGTATCGATTTTTTTTCGGTTTTATCTGTTATAATCAATATATGCTCAACTCTTTGCAAAGGGCTTTTTTTAATGACCTTCTTTCGGTTAGTCGAAGTCTATGTGCACCAAGCTCATAAAAATAACCCGTTTATGCGTTTATGTGTAAAATCTCGATACTATTTAATGACGTCACCAGTAGTCATGTGTGAATCACAAAAATAATTCGTTATTTCTCAATTAGACGTACGTTTTTAGTCTACTCGTAGACCTTCAAGAACTGGTGTTGTTTTAAGAGGAACGTGTATTTCCGTAGAGTATGAAAATTAGACTAACCAAAGCAATTCCTCCATAAAATTTCCTATTAACTGGTGATAGCTCATTTCATTACAGCGTGGCATCATGTGCAGGATTGTTAGTCGTGACCAAAGTTGATGGATTAGAGAATGGAATTTCAAAATTAATGCAAATCTCAATTACATGCATGTTTTCTCTGCTAACCCAGGAGACACATATCCCTTTAAGGAGGTAAAGCACTTGACAACTCGAATACAAAGCTAAAAAAAATCGCAAAAATAATTAATTAATCAACATCAAAATCACCAAAAAATCATAAAAAATTAAAAAGTATCATACAAGATTTTTCAATCCCTTGGCTTTTAAAATGTGAAAACATACATATATCACCCTTGTTACTACAAATTGAAGTGTTTCTTTGACCTGCGAAAACCCTTTCCTTCCTATTTTACAAAGGTTGAGTACACCCCCTCCCCCCGGGTTTTATATACTTAAGCATACTAATTTTCGCGTGTATTTAAATTTGCATTAAAGTCGATAAAAAATTGCATTTTGCGAGTATTAATTTTCGCGAATGGTCGTTTTATAGCGTTATCAGCCCTCACATTTATTTTATCATTTTTATCAAAAACAGAACTTAAAGTAAAAATATCGATTTTCATTTGGAAGTTGATTTTGGTTGGGTTCACCTCGTTGCCATTGGATACAAGGTCATATCTCCCACGTTGCTAAGTTTCATTCATGGAAATGGTAGTGGGTAAGGATGAGAAAAAATAAAGTGATCTTCACGTAAGTGACAAGTCTCCTTGAAATGCAAAATAGATTTTGTGGTACTGTTTGACGTCAGCTAATGTGCCTGTGAATTCAACTTGAATGACCCGGGGCTCACACTAAAAGTATTCATTGGTAAAGAGAACCCTAATTTTGCTATCAGCTGTCTGCATTGTACCAGAGACATGTTATAACATCTTGTTCAACCCCCTCAATGAATAACAAAATAATGAATTCATCTGCTGACGGATTTTGTTAAAGAGTAAAATAGAATATAAAGTGTTATTTTTTAAGGGGGGATTTTATTTTTACCTAAACATGAATTTTTCAAAAAGGCACAAAATTTCTTAGAATATTTAAACTGATGCACGTCTACTCTCCACTCACAGATACTTTTCCGAAAAAACAGGTATTGCTTCCGTAGAGTGATACGATTTGTCTAGACCTGGAAACCTCTTCAAATCAAAGTGGATCTTTTTTCCCTACTATCTTCTGACCAGTGTTGATTTTTCAGTTGTCCTTCTTGATGGAAATTTTTGTTTTCTAAATGCAAAATCTTCTTTAAGTAAAATGGTCGTCTATTGTTCATATGTTGATGAATCCGTCAAGTGTTGCTACCTGATGCTCCATATCAAATTTTATAAACACTAAATTTGCAGTTTTTTTGTCAACAACAATAACTGACTGTTTTCGAATGACGAGAAAAGTAGGCGAGACAAGAGTGATTAGTAATCGAGTTTCTGCTGATCAGCAACAGACGAGAAACCTGAATCATATCATGATTCATATTTTTCGAAAATTGTCACTTTCCGAGAAATCACTTTACAAACTAATACTTATTGGCTAATGACTTTCATGCCCCACCTTTTGGAAAACAATGAAACTGAAACGAAACATACTGAAATATCAAACAAAAGTACAAGTTGCATTACACAGGTTTCATGTAACATTCATAATGGCAGACTATTGCAACGAATAGGTGTTTCCATTGAGTTTAGTACGCCATTTTTTACATCACTGCGGCATTGAAGGGTTCAGGCATGTAGCTAGTCAGAAACATCACCCGCCTTTCTGACGTTTGTGTTCACACGTGGAAAAAATTGCAATGTACGTTTTCCAGGTGATTTCTTTGTTCAATGGCGCACAGTGTATGTCGCCTATTGACGCAATATTTTTTTTTGGATTATAACAGCCTTTTAATGGTAAGCTACTATCATAATATCAAGCTAGTGAGTGTTGGCTCATATATGAGAGGTTGTGAATTCAAGTGCAGATTCAGGTATACAGCAATTTTTCTGACCTTGAAAAGACCGAAAAGTCACGTGTATAGATTTCCTCCGTTTTTTCGTCCGGTTACTAGTAGTAGTCATTCAAAACCCCTACCTCAATGAGTACAAACAAAACAAAAACAAAGTATTTATGACCATTGTTTATCTTGCTGTCAGTTCCTGTTCTAAACACAAGAGGTGCTTACTCGCATTAAAGTATTTACGAAGAAAACGCGACCACTAGAACCAGCTCACATACAAATGATGCGACTACTAGATGATGAATGATGCAATCCTCTAAGAGGCGCAAGCTTCTAATTCTACTTTCCAAAACCAATTTTATTCTTAGATCTACAAAGCTTTCTCCTTCCTAGAATAATGTTACAGTCGGAAGTAACTTTCATCTTGTTTTGTTTCATCGTTTCATGTTTCTCTTGTGTTGCTTCATATATGTTTCGATTTACTGAAAACCAGTTTTGCGCGTAATGCAAGCACACATTTCTAGAGACGTCATAATGTAAATTCAATATCACTGACTATTGTTTCATTTTATCACTTTCATATACGGGAATCATATTTTTGTTGAAAGATCCTTATATAAGTGTCCATGACGTAATCATAACTGTTTTCCAAAATACCTGTCAAGAAAAAGCAGCGTGGCCTGTTTCTCGTCTTGATTAACCAAACACATTTAAGGGGCTTTCCTATTAAAACCAATTGGATTGAAGCTGGTTAAGCAAGTGTTGAAAAAGTCGGTTATTTGCATTAAGACAGTCTTAGGGTCAAACCAGTTTCGTTTTGCAAAAAGACAAATCACTTTTCTGCAGACAACAGTCAGTGTCGTGTATAATGCCGAATGGACTTTAGACTTAATTTCGTAAGGAGTAGCAGGATATCAAATTTGATCCGGGTACGTGTCCTCAAAAGAAAAATGGAAGGTGAAATAAGAAAATGTTAAATCACTCACACACAGCGCAAATGACACTTGTTAGAACCCTTGATGATATATTATCATTTAAAACAACACTTCACGTGAAAAGAACATCACGAAATTCCCTACATTTTTTCATACTTTTGATATAAATAGCCAGATTTTTTTCTTCATCTGCACATTCAAACACATAATATTAGCTGGCTGGTACAGCTAAATAAAAAGACAAAATATAAAGGATTCAAAGGATTCTTAAATAAAAAAACGAAAATTTTTACTTTTAATTTATTATTCTTAAAAAAAAACGAAAAACGAAAAACATGATGATTGCACTGTTGTTTAAGTGTATTATTTATAGTTATTTAATTCAAAGTTGTCTTGGAATCGGTAAGTTCATAACCATACTTAGATTTTGTTCATTTAGATTCTGCCAATGAAAATTTCTATTTATATGACGTCTAAAAAATTGTAAGATTTCTTCTTGGAGTTTTCCTGGAGTTATGTTGACATGATATGCATTTTTTCTTGGAGAAGAGAAGAAAGAATATTCCATTAGATTTTATGTATGTAATCTATTTCTTTTCAGCTCTTCCTCCTGCTAAAGTTGCTGTATTAAGGAAATCGAAACATAGTGATCCCTTGGCTACTGTACCGTGTGATTTTGAAAATGGTTTGTGCCCTGGGTACGAGGTTGATAAGAACTCAAAGTTGCAATGGCTTCTACAACAAGGACCAACTAGTTCCCAGTTCACCGGACCATTTCATGACAAAACTGTTGGTAAAGGTGGAAACGGTAAGTGACGTAAAAATAAATCTTCTGTTCCATTTTGATTTTGGAATATTCGTGAACATCTTTACCACTAATAAATGACTCTCAAATCCAACCTTAAAAATGCCCAATTCCAGTCTATGTCTTAAGGGTTGCTATAATATAATATTATTTCATTATATTATTATTTTTTAGGTTGGTACGTCTACATCGAAAGTTCGAACCAACTGAACGGAAGAGAGGCTAGGATACAAACCGCCATGTTGGACCATACTAAGACCCAAGGGAATAAATTATGCTTGAGTTTCCATTACCACATGCTTGGACATACCATGGGGGAATTCACAGTACATGTAAATGTCCCTGGAGATAGCCTGGAAACGAAACATTTTCATTTGAAAGGAAATCAAAAACAAAGTGATTGGCAACTTGGTAGATTTGCCTTTGATACTCCAAATAAACCATTCAAGGTGAGTGTAATGTGTGTTTGGGTATTCGAGGCAAAATTAGGAATTGTTGAATCGTTGAAGGCAGTTTTGTTTATTAAAATTCTGGGTGAAAGGGATCTCGCATGAATAATGAAATTGGCGACACATACATCTATTTGTCCGACAACCTTTACCAATCATCGTTGATAAACAATGTGCAGCACCTTCTCTTGTTGACACTTTCTAAACCGGGGAAATCGGGGGATAAAGGAAACACTTTTTCATATGTTAAGGGAAGATTTTTTCTTTTGGACCACTAGATCGTGTTTAGAGGAACAACATCATTCAGTTATTTCGGAGATATCGGTCTTGACGAAATTAACATCAGTGAAATCAATGCAGGACAAACGTGTGACTTCTGGCCAACCAAAGCATCTGCATCCAAAGCATCTGCACCCAAACCACTACCAACCACATTAGGTGTCCCACCGGTACCAAAACACTCCATCGGAGGTACGCGTTAACTTATTTATCCATTAACTCCATGGCCATATAATCAGAGACTTGAAGAGAATTTTGACGTAAACAACGTCAACTCAATAAGGTCTTTTCAACGTTGGTTGGACGTTAAGAACATGTAAAACAAACGTTACATATCGCCATGTGCTTTCTGAAAATACAAATGCAATAATGAGTACGATATACGGTCTATATGAATGATGAGCCAGCGATAGATAGATATTTTTCAGTAAAACTAAAAATTCCCTTTATTTTTAGGCAATAAATCATGTGGGGAAAGAAAGATAAGAATGGGTCGAATCGCCAGTGGAAGTATTGTTCAGCCAATTGGTAAGTGGCCCTGGATGGCAATGCTTCAACGTAAAAATAACGACAACAATTTCGAACAATACTGTGGAGGAACTTTGCTGGCGAATAAATGGATTATAACGGCCGCGCACTGTGTCAGCGATGTGTTGGCAAACCACCACCTTAGAATCAGGTTAGGTACACACAAGAGAAACGGTGTTGGATCTAATACTCAGGAGATTGGTGTGAAAGGAATTTACGTTCATCCGGAATATAGTACACACACTAAATATAATAACGATATCGCCTTACTGGAATTGGAAAGACCGGCTATGCTGAATAATTACGTGGAATCGGTTTGCTTACCAAAAGATCGGGTTCTACCGGGAGCAAAATGTATTATCACCGGTAAGTTCGAGATTAAAAATTGTGTTCAAGATTTTGCAAAACAAATTTTCTAGGTTAAATTTTTTGAAGGCGACGAATAAATTTTGTCTGACGAGAACTTTTTTCCGACCTTGTTTTGTACGAGATCAGTTTTGTACTAATGTTTAAGAAATATAATGAAATGAAACTGAGACACGTCTATCAATCCCTAAGACGGTATTCCAAATTACTCAGTCCTTTGTTTTAACGATATATTTTTCTTTTTCTACATTAGGCTGGGGTAAACAATGGGCAGACTCAACGAGATATCCTGAGAAACTTTTAGAGGCTGATGTACAAATTCAAAAGTATGACGAATGTAAAAGACAATATGGTGACAAATTGACATCTAACATGGTGTGTGCAAACGGACACAATAATTACGCGGACACTTGTCCGGGGGATAGCGGTGGTCCATTGATGTGTCAAAACCAAGATGGAAGCTGGTAAGAAAAAAAAATTAATTTGTTCACTTTTGGCAAATAATTGAATGTGTAATTGATGCGGAATAAGATAATTATATTATTGTTCTTTTTTAAACGTAGTTCTGTTAAAACATTATTCGCTGCACAAATTTCTAATTTCCCTGACGATCCCGAATTTCCCGATGTTTTCCCATCCGTGTACAGTACAGTAAACGAAATACGAAGGAAGGATATCCAAATTTCCCACAAAGTTGATTGACTCATATTTTCTATTCTGTTTCTACTATAGGTCATTAACTGGGATCACAAGTTGGGGTCATAAAGCTGGCTGTGGGACTGGGTATTATTATGGTGTTTATACGAACATTGAACAAGTCAACCAATGGATTCAACAAACCACATTCAAGCCTCATCTAGCCTCAAAGCTGCACTAGAATGCCTCATTTAGCCTTGAAGCTACACTAGAATATCACAATATGAATCATGAAAGAAGTTGATACATCAAGCTGGGTTATCCAAAAAAACTTGACCAAAAATAATTTAAAGAAGACAGAGATTTTAGCTTCAGATTTACAGACAGGATTAGATCAATCATTGATGCCAAAAAAAATAATTCCGACAAAGAATCCGATTTGAATTCGGGTACATTTTTGTTAATTTAAAGTTTATTGTTATATGACAAACTATTCTGACAACTTTTATTGTAGATTTTTGACGAAAAATATTGACGAGTACATCAAAGAGATTTTTCTAATGAATAATATTTTGCGAAGAATTAGAATCGATTTTCCATTTGATGCATTTTGACAGTGACCAGATCCAAAGAAAATCTACGGACCTGGTGGGACTCATCGAAGCCAGTCTGTGGTGGCCGATTGGTTAAGGTGCTGATCCTATTAGAATGGAAGGTTCTAGCAAAGATCGTCCAAGCGAGGCTAGTGAAAGTGCTAATCACTACTACTGAAAATCTCTTAAAATAATTTCTAAATAAAGGTACAGTAAAACCCCATTTCAGAATCGAATATTTTTTTGTGTCCATTGGAAAATAGCACAACCCTAGTAAGATCAGGTTTAATTAAACCACCCCAGTGATCGAGTAAGCAATTTCTAAAAGTCACTTAAGCGGCGGGCGGAACTTATTAAAAACTCCAAGAATTAACGGTGGGAAAATACTTTCATTCGGATAAAATCATGAACAATTTAAAAAGGAGATAAAAGCTTTTTCTTCTTGGAAAAAATCTGACCTCGTCCCCCCAGGCCTTTCCCAGTGTATATCCATTTTTAATGGGAAATTTCTGATTAAAAATAATGCGAGAATAGAGCTATATCTTTGCTCTGGTCGACGACACACTCCAAAACATAATCTCAATAAGCAAAATGAAGAACACAACAATCATCCGATCAAAATTATATATTAACAAATTATCTCATTCAAACTTACATAAAAATATACATTTTATAAACACATGAAATATTAGAATCTCCATAAAATGAACTCATCATTTGGCAAACGTTGAAGAAATCCGGTACATTAAAAGTAAAAATATTATCTCTAACGTATCTCTCTATTTATTTGTTAGAACGGATTTTTATGGAGATTCGTAAACTATTTACAGAAATTTCTTCAAGGTGTTACACCTTTCAAATAGAAAGTCCACACTAAACTATTCCCAACGTCACCAGCATTCTGTGTACGTGAACACGTGACTAGTAAACGGCCCATACGAACGGCCTTCGAATCCCCTTGGTTACCGTCAAATGCCACAACAATGTTATGAAGTTTTTTAGCACGAATCGCTTCCGTTGACTTCACTGAGAAGGAAGGGTTGTCCACGTGAAAGGTAAAGGAGGTCGTCTGAGGGAAGATGTTCTTGAAGGCGATTTGTGTGCATCCCCCGGCTTTTACTGTAAACGGACCCTGGGGTTTCGGTGGTAGGCAATGCCCAAATATGGGGAACGAGTACTCTCCTCCGATGGGTGAAGAAACGAGAAGGTTAGCTTGAAAGTCGCCGATTCTCGATGGTTCAAATGTCACATCTACATTTACTTCACTACCACTGCTAGCAGCTGAGGCAGCATTTACTGAACGTTCCACAAGAAAATCCGTTGAATCGATCTGTAAAAAAAAAGAAATTGAAGAAGTTGAACCGAAAGCTTTAGTAATTTGCCTACTCTATAGCTTGGTGTAACACAATTTTCGAAATATTATGGGAAGGCGACCTACTTTATCATTGTTAGATAAATAAATATCTTCCTGAAAGGATGTTCAATTAGATTCATTATCATATATATGCAAAACCTCGTTCCCAGTTCGGTTATAGTGCCGGTCCCTTTAAGGAAAGTTGATGTTTGGCATAAGCAGAAAGTACAAGGCTGATTTAATCATTTTAACTACAAGAAATAAAAGTCCTAATACCTTTGAAGAATATTCAACACGTGTTCTAGCGTAACTAATGAACTTGCATGGTTGCACCTGACTCGTTCCCAGGGTTGTGATGAAATGTACAGCTCGTTCGGATGCAGCCGGGGTAGCAACCAAATTCAAATCGTAGATGTACATACCAAGGTCTACGCTTTGAAGGGTCAATTTACCGTTTACCGAACCACATTTCAATGGCAGATACTCGAAAGTACAAGAACCCTACGAGGAAAAATAATAAATAAAATACACCAAGAGTGTAAGCTTTTCAAACGGAAGCACCTTATAAAACACGTATTTAGAGTATTGCGGAATGTCCGCGAATCTCGGACCCTACTGTGTAGAATTAACATCCTTAAAACCGTCTACTTTATTTTAACGGGCGGTGACCATAAATCTCGCATTTTACATTCGTTGCTAATCATTCATGAACGATACCATTGTCTCGCTTACCTCAGATTGTGGTGGTATCGTCAATTGTGGTGGTAGATTGACATCCTGTACATTACAATTTGTTTGAAAGTTCACCAAACTTAGCAGTGGGTTATTGATGGTCACCACATGAGAGATTCCTTGGCGGACGGGAGTGCTCAATTCGATAGTACCAATAGTACCAGGGCTCCCTACTTTAATTGTGACGTAATAGAATTGAAATTCACCAGTCTGTTCGTTCTTAAAGGTGACCTGTTGAAAGAATCAAAATTATTCGAAACTAACTGGTTACCCTTTTATCTTAAAAACTCGATATTTAGTTTTAAAGGTCGCTCAGAAAACTCCGCCTTGAAAATTCAAGATCTAATGGAAATTAGACTAGTTAAGAAGTCTCTTTTTTTTCTGAAAATCCCAGGCTAATGAAAATCGGTCTAAATCACCGTTTTAAAAACCTTGAAACTTTATTACAATCCACACCTAGACGCAAGGAAAATGAAATTTCGAAAAACTAAAATATAAATAGTAGTATACCTTGCTGCTAAAGGCTCCTTCTCGATGAGCGAAGAAATTGATTTTGTATTCCTTCTTAGCTGACGATGGTACATCAATATAATCAAGTCCTTTGAAAGAAGTTGCAGGGTCTGGTTTCTCTGGCTTCAACAGCTCTGTAAACACTCGAAATCTAGAACGAAGACAAAAATAAATATTTCATTCAAGAACACGGCAATCTTACGGTCAAAAGACGCCGTTATATATAGTTCTAAATGTTAAGTTTGTTCAAGCTAATATTACTGTTAACCAGGCTAAGGGCTGTCAGAATCAAAGTTTCAAATTGAATGCAATTAGAGTTGTACAACCAATGAGAACACATCAAAATAAATCACGTGATCTGAATACGAACCTTTGTGGTTTTCTCAACCAGTTAGTCACGGTGAGTACTTCAGTGTAATTGA
The DNA here is from genome assembly GCA_036023255.1 of Mitrocomella polydiademata. Lineage (NCBI taxonomy): Eukaryota > Metazoa > Cnidaria > Hydrozoa > Leptothecata > Mitrocomidae > Mitrocomella > Mitrocomella polydiademata. The sequence continues at coordinate 12,474 of JAYRBV010006457.1, forward strand.
TCTTGCAAGGCACATCACGTTGGATATTTCCTACGGGTTTGGGCGGGTCAGCATTTCCTACCAGAGTATACAATAATCCGGAACCGTCTGGTAAGGCGAAGAAGACTGTTCCCTAAAAATAATCAAATGAAGAAGAACATACAGAAATAAATTACCTGAGAAAACTGGTCAAAGTTTCATTCATAAACCCATACTTTCGCCACAATTGAAATTCCGATGAGATTACTTTTTTTATTGAAGTAAAAGGTTTAAAAAATTTTATGCTTACAGTATGTTTTTTATTATCCTGTGTCATCGTCAAGGGTCTGTATATTAGTTCGTAGTTTTTACTCTGTTGCGGTTCTACTATGACGGTTTCTGCTCCCGTCCAGTATTCTCCATCAATGACAGGTCGTAAGGTCCAATGTTGGTTGGTCTTGTTATGTAAAGCCACACTCTTCGTTTCCCGATTGCGTACATATGTACTGAAATGGATTAACTGGAAAAGGAGATTAGGATAATTATATAGGAAATAATATTCAGTCCGAAACTCCGCCTTTCCCGTAGGAAATAGAAATGAAATACAAATATTCCGGCGCACCCTTCACAAAAATCGAAACAAAATAGCTAACGTTTCCCTTGGGTAAGACAGTTTAAAAAGTAAGGAGAAAGCACCCGACTCACAAGTTCCCAATAGGGGATGAAGAGATCAGCCAAAGTGTCCAATAGGGAATACAGATTACTGACTGAGGAAATGAGAATTTACCTCTTTCATTGGCATCTGGGGAATACAACTTGCAGTTAAGATCAATTTCAATGATTTCCCATTTTCGATCGAGCATCGTAAATCCTAAGAAATAAAAAAAAATATCAAAAATATTAAAGTTGTCAACTTTCAGAGCTCAAAGCACATTTAAAATTAGTGACTCACTAAATTTCATAACATTGCATACAGAATTGTTGGTAAGTATTTCTTAATCTTATCAAATACAGAATGGCAATTAGATATGTGATTTGATTAGATATTTCTTTTAAAATCAACAAAATTTGTATATCATGATTAATAGTGAACGCGAGCGAAGCTTCACTGATTTTCATCTTCCTAAGAAAATTATCAATGCAGGATCGAATAAGTGGTAAACTAAGAAAATTATCAATGCAGGATCGAATAAGTGGTAAACTAAGAAAATTATCAATCCAGGATCGAATAAGTGGTAAACTAAGAAAATTATCAATGCAGGATCGAATAAGTGGTAAACTAAGAAAATTATCGATGCAGGATCGAATAAGTGGTAAACTAAGAAAATTATCAATGCAGGAAAAGAGAAGCATTTGACGTCATCGACGTCGGACGTGTCTTTTTTTATTTTTCAAATCTCCAAACTTTTTGAAAAATAAAAAAACTGAAAATTGTTATAAAAGCTATGGGGAACAACGATCCTGATCCAGATGCTGTTGCCATCGGTAAAAACAACGCCTGTTCCTTGATTGACTGTGTGGAGAATGACAATGGAAATATGTTAACGTGCAAAGAATGCAAAAAGAATGTGCATTATGTATGCACTCAACTACCTGCGTACCAGCTACAGCAGTTTCTTTACACGAACAACTATCGAAAGTACGTCTGCATAAACTGTGTAAATGTGAATAAAGAAATATCAAATATGTTACCAAAACGTCGTTCGTCTTACTCGAAATATTTAAGCAGCCTAAATGCTACGCGTGAAACAAACGAACAATTAAAAGAGATGAAACGCACAATCACGCAATACGAGCTGAACATAAA
>JAYRBV010006568.1:3168-14238 GCA_036023255.1 Mitrocomella polydiademata
GTAAAATTGTCGAACACTGTCAAAGATTTCTCGAGTTCTTAACCCTAGAAAAGGCTTTACGCGAAATTTAAATGGTTGACAGAAATTGAGAAAAGTTTTGACCGAGTCATCAATCAAATGCTAATGCAAAACAACCATTGATGAGGTCGAAATTTATCAACAATTTCTTTAACTTAATCATCATCTAGAACATGCAGTTTTATTTGCTAATTTTGACCCTTTTTGGTTGAAAAAAAAAACGGTTGTTTTACTGATGATTACCCAGTAATCGCATGCCTTGTCGTGTAATTAACGATTGATCACTCGTATAACAAGGAGAAAATATTGTTTACAATTATAAATTATAATTTTCTCCTTGTTACTTGTGATTAATGTTAATTGTACTCCGAAACATACGATTACTAGTAAAAATTCAGACAGCCATTTCTCGGCTCAATCGAGTTAAAGAATGCACTTTTCTGGCAAGGAACTTACAGGTGGCCATCATTTGTTGGATTTCAACCACTTTGTCCCATTCTGCGGGCTGGCACTTCAAATAATTTCTAGTTTTCTTCTGATTACCAGCAACGACACCTCGACTTTCATGAACAATCTGTTCAACGGCAATGTTTAGTTGACCGAAGACGCGTTGTCGGAAATCTTGCGTTCTCAATAGTAAAAGACCTGAAGAAATAACGAAGGGAAGGACAGTTGCCAGACTGAGTGTTTGTGAGAAGGTAACAGGAGAGTATACACAATATACGTTTTTATAGAAATAAACTTCCTAAGAGAGATTGTTTGAAGGTCTATTATCAAAGACTTTCGTGGAAAGAAATTGTGATATTTGCGGGAATCCTATTCCGCGCGATTTGTCGGGAAAAAATCCCGCGAAGTACAGACAATAATGTAGCTAGAAGTTGTTTTTCGTTAATCTAGGATCGGGATTGAATTTCTTCTGTTGCTTTTATCGGATTAACGAAACGGGAAACGGGAAACGGGAAAATTTAAAACCTACCACACATTTCAATGATGTTGAAAGCGTTTTGGAAGTGCGTCCACTGGTTTGTTGTATCACTGCTCTCGCCGCCATCTTGTTTAGATTCGTAATCCAGCGAATAGTGTTTACGTAATTTCAATAGGACATTGTTGATACAACCAAAGAAGGCGGAAAAATAAATCTAAGGTAAGAACATGTCGAGGAAAATTGTTGAGACAAGTAAAAGACTTTATTCGTAAAACAATGAAACATAAATATGATTGGTGTCATTGGAATCTCAGAAAGCTACCATCTTTTATGTTACCGTACTTTACTGTCATTTAAAATTTGGAGCTTATTAGAATCAATGACGCAATCCGCTCCTACTCGATTCACAGTATTTCGAGTACTTGTCTCAGTCAATTCGTGCGTGTAACAAGTTAATTTCACATTGTATACTTAGCGGTCTCGTGTAAATGATGCAATTGCTGTCTAGAAACATACCATTCTCTGTGCACATTTTTAATCAGAGAAAGATCCGCTCTCTTTCGTGATAATCAGCTGTTTGTCGCTTCTTAGGTACTTTACATAATGACCCGCAAAAATGGCACTATTCACAACAGAAAACAAGGAGGCTGATACCATTTTTCGTGGGTCCCCCTGTTTACAGACACATTTCACTCTCAATAATGTACTTTTAAACTACCTTATAAGCATCGATCAATCCTACAGCTCCATAGGCATGTGTAAATTTCAAGCAACAATCAAGAGCCTAAAAAGGAGATAAAAAAGGGAAAGATATCAAAAAGTGAAAGAGGCGGCGTGTTTTCTATGCACGCAATTTTGGGTGCCCTATCAATACAAAAGCATTTCTCCACATAAGCTATAAACGGCGATGGAATAAAAATCATGGCTAACAAACATACCTGATCAGCTGCACGGAAAGCATCACTGATATAGTCTGCTAGATTCTCTGCGCAATCTGAAAGCTCCAACGATTCCTACATTCAATATGAAACACTTAGCAGCAGTAATTAAAAAAAAAATTAAGAGACTTTTCTATAAAAGAACGACTGATCATCATAATCAATTGAAACGCAAACTATATGTTAACAGTCGGATGAGAAGTATATCAAAGTTACAAAAGAGGATATTCCTATAGATCAACTGCAGGTAAATATAAACAAAACAAAAGTTTGTAAACAGAAACCACAACTTTCATGAATGAATATAAGAACATAAAAAAATTAATAATTCTTACAATGGAAAAACCATCGATAACGCCCATGAGCTGTGTCAGTTGAAGTTGTGAATACTGAGTCAAATATTTATGGTAAGGCGATTGTACCATTGCTACCAGCTGCTGCACTGCATCGTTTTGTTCTGCTGCACTGGCTAGAGTAAAAAAGAAAAGTTATAGCGCGTATAACATATGTTCTGAAAGGGCCAAAATACCGTTTAGTGCTTTCGGCCACCGTAAATTTTGTTTACCTCAAGTGTAATCACAACCCTTGAAAAGATAGCAAGTGAATCTTTCTTTCTTTCTTTCAAGTCCAAATTTAAGTGTATTAAGGTGGATTTCCACTTGCCACAAAACACAGGACACGGGTAAAAGTATCATGTCCTATTTGTCTCGGCTGTCCCAACTCTGTCGCGAGACAAAAGTTGAATTCAGTTCAACTTTCCCGGGATAGGACAGGACAGATCATTGCCTATCAAAATGGCGAGAACGGCTTTTTTATTGTTTAAAGCGAACCAATCAGATTTCAGTATAGCTTTTTTTCCGTATGTCCTGTCCTGTTGCAAATGCAAAACCGGTGGAAATCCACCTTTTAACCTCTTTTCAAGGAAATTGAACAAATCTTATAGCGGATAAAATATTTTCGTTACCATTTTACCATTCACCTTTTTGTCAACATTTCTTTGCCAGATAAAATGTAAAAATAATTTACCTTGAAAGAGAGCAACTGCCTTTTCCAATCCCTGAACAAACCTAGATGTTCCATTCTGCAACTGAATGAGGATATCCAAGCTATCTTGACCGTCTTGTAAAGACTCTTTTATACAACTATCAATCGAAGGATTTAAGCTATTAATTGTCTGGGACATCAAGACACAAAGGGCGTGTACGGGGTCAGGAAAGACCTGCCCACACCATGATATCTAAATGAAAAAGTGAAGTCTTGTTTTGTGATTACAATTTCATGAATATTCCCGCATAAACCAGGGGACTTTTTCTTTTTTCTAAAATTACAAGAAATGGAAGTTCTTCCCAATAGGCAAAATACTCAAAACAGGCGTAGAAAAGTGGATTTCTATTGAAACGGCATGCAATAGTATGTGTCGTATCACACGTGGTTCCTATAGGGGAAGAAAGATTTTCATGTGAAACCAACCGGAGAACATCTATTTTCGAATTTCGAATGCATTTTTCATATTTCGAATTTCGAATCGAATTTTTACTTTTAATTTTTACGACTGACCAAAACAATAACAAAACAAAAATTTCTAGATTTCCCTAAGTAAAAAAGTTTTTCGGCAATTATCAAAAACATCTAAATAGATGTTTTTGATAATTGCCGACAGGAACTGTTTTTTTTTAAACAGTCCTGAATATAGACAGAAAAACACATAACACGGGGTTTTACTTGAACGAGAAACAACTGATATTACGTTTTAGCTAGTTTTACATTTTGTTTGTAGTTCACCATTCTCTAGTCATTCCCTAGCTCTTTATAATAATGAAGTCTACCCGATATACCGTCTCGGGCTTTTTTGCCCTACTCTCTCAGAAAGAAAAGAATAAAATAACAGCCGTTTGTTTTGATTATTAGTATGACTCAAGTGCGCATGTGCAGTAGTTTTCAACTTTTGGACTACTATAATATATGCTACACATGCGCAGGCTTCTGTTGTGGAAGCAATGTTTGAAAAATCTTTTGTTGTGGAACCTAGTGTCCTGACTACGCGGATCTTAACTAATGCCGATAGACAATAAGTAGGGCAAAAAAACAAAAATGGTTTATCGGGTAGACTAACCTTCCCCATGCATCGCTTTTATCTTTAAATATTTTGTTCTGAAATTTGGCAAATGAATTAAACAACTTCGAAACATACCCAACACAGGGTGTCTCAGAATATGAAAAAACGGTAATACATTCCTTAAAGAATTGTTGTTTAAATGTCTTTTGTCACACTTCGTAATGATACAAGGTTTTTGATTTTTCTGGGGCACTCTGCTATTATAGTCAATCGAAGATTCTATGCACTTACCTCTCTGTGCCATAGCGCTAACAGATGATCGTAAAATATGGGCAGCCATGAAACTATTGATTTATTCGGATCTTCACGAACGGACTTCCATGTTTTCATAAGCGAAGACTGAAAGAAAAAGATGATTTGGCGATGAGGCTAAAAACTATTCTTGGTGTGGATATAACTTGGCTTTCAGAAGAAATCTTTTATGTTTGGCGCAGATTTAATTCGCCGATTCAATCACTACTACACAGGTTTCCCTGGCCCTTTTCCCCTGGTCATTTTGCAAGGGGATTTTAGGATCTTTTCCTGTGACAATTATATCAATTACAAAGTATAAGGTACATTCTTCTAATTAAGTACACCCTTTATCACTTACAAAAACATCTTATTTCAATACACGCTATTCGAATAATTTCAGTTTGATTTGGTTAAGTGAGTTTATTCATTATCCGCAAAATTACCAGAAATCACCAGCTTATAAAAGGGTGCTTGAATCCCGCAAAATTCCACCACAAGTTTGTCTTTTTGGTTAGTTACCTTATGGCAGTTGTTGTAATATGTTTGAAGTTGCGGTAGACGGTCCAAGTCAGAGAACAATTTAACGTAATATTTGGCATCATCTGAAAGAAATCAAAATTAATTTTATGCCCGTAGCCCTACTTTGGTGATTTTGTTCAAAGACCAAACCTCACTGTTGTATTCCAACATCCGTTCGGATTGTGAACTATCTTACGCACAACCGTCTCAATTCTGGCTTTATTCAATATTTCTACGTACACACCCACACAATTTGTTCTTACTGTATCAATGAAAACACATGTTATTTTTAAAACGTCAACTGTGGATCCATGGCCGAGTGGTTAAGGCGCTGAGCTTAGGATAGTAAGGTACCAGGTTCAACCCCGCCACGTGGCTTTCGGTGGTGAAAATTGTTAAGCACTGCTAATTCCATAAGGCTCCTGTGTAGGTGTTTCGCAAGGGAGGCAGGACCCTCATTTGATAGCAGTTCTATATATAACTGAAGAGGCTATACTGGGTAAAAATATATTCACATAATATAATAAACTTACCGAGATCGTGTTTATTGAAGATTTGAACAAGTGTTGGACTTAGCAAAGCCTCTAATCTGTTTTTGTGATTCAGTAATACTTTCAAACGCTCACTGTAATCGGGTACTTCTTTAAGAACTTCCTGAAATACAAAAATGACAAAATAACGAGTACTTTATTGTGACAAATATTTTCGCGGTATTTCGCCGATTTTTAAAATCCCCGCGAAAAGTCGAAAATAAGCCAATCCGCGAAAATAAATCCCCGCGAAATATAAAAATTTTGCGGATGGGCTCAACCGCGAAAATATCTCCCCGCGAAAGTTTGTCACAATAAAGTATTCGATGAAGAACAGGCAAAACTATTAAATACCTAAAACATTTTATAAGAAACATAAGGATTTGATCAAGAAAGTTTCCTATATCTGCCAAATCTTTATGAGAAATATAATGACGAAACAAATTTGGTAGAATAACGACAAAAAATGAAGGAAAAATAAAAACAGGAAATAACAAATACTAACCAAACTTCTTTGCATACCGATCAGTTTGTTTGCAACCTAAGCAACAGTAATTGTAATTGTAATTGATATTCTATATTTTGAACTTTTAGCGAACGAAGCAGAAGTTAAAAGATGTGAAAAGACCACAAACAAAATTTAGAAAGCTTTTAAAGAAACCATGACCAGATAGAAAATCAAGGGGATAGGGGGTAGGGGATAAGGGGTAGGGGATAGGGGGTAGGGGATAGGGGATAAGGGGTTGCGAGATGGTAAAACCATCGGATACCTGAGTTAAATCGTCTGCCTCAAAAAACTCTTCAACTTCTGATGACAGCACGGACCAATTGTCAGCCTCCTAGAAATATGAATTAAACTTTATTTGCAATAACTTCTAGACTTGACCCGAAACAGAAAACCAGACATCTTTACGGCATGGGAATGAACCGTAGCAATGTAGAATGAATATAATATGAAGGGGCTATGTATCAACTCCATTATCAGGTGGGATCAAATAAGAAGCTATAGACACCCTTTCCTATATCATTCCTATATTTTGAACTGAAACGACATAAGCTGGCTCCGTAGAAAATCTACAAACCTGGCGGGACCTGGCAAGACTTAAAATCTGTGACCCATTTGAGAGCTATTACTCTACCAACTGTATACAATCTTTACCCATTGACAGCTGAGATTACTGTTCCACGTGGACTGGTAGCTTGGTTCATAGTATACGAGGGGAAGGAATTCCTAGAATCCTACTTACTTGAAGTGCATTGGAAGCATCTTGCATTCGTACTTTCACCCCATCAATTTCAATCAACTTCTTCATTGACAAGGCGGTATTTTCTTCTACCTAAAAATATGATCATCCCGTCCAACTATCAGAGACTGAAGACTGTTCAAAACCGGGGAGAAATCACAATGTCTGCTGAAGCAAAGCCTATCCGATATACCGTTTCGGGTTTTTTGGCCCTACTCGTGGTCTATAGGCATTTCTTAAGATTTATACGGTAGATTATTAGTGCAACTAACCTTTTTAATATCATCTTTGACCATGGACATTTGATTTTTTAACAACGATGATTCAATTTTGATATTTTCAACTTCACGCAATACCCTGAAATAGAACTTTTCACTTTGAGACAAATTTATTGGCTATTTATTACTACTAAAATATTAAAAAAAGTCAAAGAGGAGGAGAGCCGGAGATTCGCATCAACAGAAACACTCCTCCATATAAAGTTTTTAAGCATTATTTGACCGTTAACTAAAAATATTTGAACCTCGGTATGTTATTCAACGCCACTTGACTTGTCTCCTCCAGTGATTTGCTGACCTCCTGAAAATAAAACAGCATATAATATCCAAATGCAACATAGAACAATACTGGATCAGGGGTTTCAGTTACCAAAGATTTTTTTGTCATTAGATTTAAGCAACGCAAGAAAAACTATTGACCTATTGATCGGAATTCCAAACTATATTTGACGAAGAAAAAGTGTACTCCTTGAATTTGACCTGTAACTTTTTACCTTTGCAAGTTAACATTTAACATTTAACAAGTTAACATTTTTCTTGTGCTAAACAGTAATTGAACATGTTGCTTGTTCAAAGCAGTAATTAGAACAGTGCTTAAATACCTGTATGAAGAGCTGTAACTTCATCACAAGATTAGATGCATGATTCTATAACAACAAATTTGAAGATAGGAGTGAGGTAACAGCACCGTAATTGGGATTGAGCAGATCAGATACCAATGGCATTTAACTGACAGCAATTTGAAGAATACAACTTAATCCACAAAAAGTTACAGACGGTGACATATGCTTGGGACATCGTGTGTGATAAGAAAAACTTCGAGTGACCTTTCGTATCGTTTGCATTTGTACATACATCATTCTGATCTTGTAGATACATGAAGGGTGCTTTCTTATTGATAACCCACGCAAAAATGAACGCCGTATTAATGAAAAACCCTCCTCCACAAAACCATGGAAGACATCTACGGAGGAGAACAATCTGAAATTACATGTAATAAAGCGCATCAAATTTCAGCGGCTTTCAAAATTTAACTGAACGTACATCAACGGAAACATTAGTATCCTTTTGTGCTTGTAATGCATGATTCACCCAGTCCTTCACATCGAAATTATCATCGGAAAACTTTGCGAAATCCTAGAACGAGAGGGAAAGAGAATGCTGTTAAAAGGTGTGTTACACTCTGTTGGAAGTTTTCAACTTCCAAAAAAAGTAGATAGTAATTAAAATATTTTATTTTATTTTCAATTTAGCAGGAATTGGTTATAACAATAGATTAGAAACAATAGATTAAAACAAATTAAAATGAAATAAAATTTATACCTTTAAGGTATGAAGTTTTTGGATCAAGAAATTTTTCGCGATTGGCAGGTTTAAAGGCTGCAAATTTTACAGAATTCATTTTTAAGAATGTGTTATATCTATTATGAAATTCCAAGAAAGTAAATTTTTTGGTGATTAGGGGTTTTAGTATAGTTTCATAATTCGATAAAAATCGCAAATATAATTTCCACCAAAATTTTCTACGTTAGGCGTAGAATATTTTTGATGAATAGTGGACAATCAAAGTATGATTACCATCCTTCATTTATATTATTTAGCTCTGTTATTCTTCACATTGTATTTCCGTGTCTTGATCAACCATAATATTAATACATAGCTATAAAAGTAATAGTAAAATTGATAAGTACAAGATGCATAAGGAAGACATAGAATACTGTAAATTTTCAATTTAATGCCTTCAGCGCTAATTATTTTTTTTGAAAGAACTTACTTTTTTACAGTAGAAAAATTCATAATTCTGAAAAATTGGCTCGATTAAAAAAGAGGCCATTTTAAAAAAGACGCTAACAAGAAGTTGGGTGCTAAATTTAATAATTACGGTAACCATGAGTGATAGTACAAACATATCAAATATTCAAAATTTTGAATATGTAATAGTTATCGTATGGTACCGAGTACAATATGGAATATATTTTCCGAGTTTTTAGGCGAGGAAAATATTACGAGAAATCTGAATGAGGAAAATATATTCCATATTGTAGAGGTTGTGCGATAACTGTTTTATCATTAATACGAAAAATATTACCCTTTTTTAAAAAAAATTTTTGAGGAAGAAAAAAAAAATTTTTTTTACATGAATTGAAGGAATGAAAAAAATTTGGGCAAAAAAAATTTACAAAAATAAAAATTCACCAGAAAAAGATTTCGATTTTTTTTTATATTGTACGTGTAGAATATAAAATAAGAATTATTGACATCCTCTTAGCCAATCAAATCACAGATATTTTTCGTACTAATGATAAGGAATTGATATTATCTTTTTGTCAATGTTAAGGGCATAACAAAAGAGGGACAAATTTTTTAAAGGTGTTGAAAATTGTGTTCAAATTTTGCAAAAGAAATTTGTCCAACATTGTTTTTTTCAAAAAGGTTATAGCTTTGCAAAATTTAGTTGACTCATGCTGACATTATCTATCTATTAAAAGAAACTATATGGATAACAATAAAAATGTGAAAACCAAAAAATCATAAGAGTGAGTCAGAAAATCTTTCTGTTTAAACATATTGTGAGATAAAAAATTGTATAAAAAGCCATATATTTGTTTGCCTTTGAGATTGATAGGGATTCTTACTTGGGACTATCAATGAATTGATGATGAAAACAATAATTCAGATTTTTCTCTTTAAACCAAACTTTCATTCTTAACGAATTAAATTTTCTCTAGTGACAATTAAAATCATTAGAAGTGTTGAAAATTAATAGAGTAATAGAATTTATATTAAAGTATAGCATTTTAGTGTACAATTTTAAAAAAAACGATCATGTTTGAACAGAAAGATTATTTATGGATCATTCTCTGTACTATAGGCTGAGCGAATAATTTGTTATAAATTTCATATAATATTCTCTCTCTCTATGCAGGGAAGTTAAATGCTTAAAAAAATGATCTTGATACGTTTGCATCCAAATATTGCTATAAGCCATATAATATTGTTTGACCTATTTTATAAAAACTTTTTTCAACAATAAAATCATCTATAAAGGAAATCAAAACCATCAAAAAAATTTTGAACTGGTAACGTTGAGGTAATAAAAACAACAACTTCAACAAAATATGTAACAAAAATAACAAAAAAACAAAACATCTTTGATACTTGATAATCTCTAAAACACTTATATGTTAAATTCATTTCAATACAAATTGCCCAAAATTAAAAAAAAAATTATCCCGATTTTTAAGGTATAACACGAGTCTCCTATCTATAGTAAAAGCAAAGTAAGTTTGAATGCATTTCTAATTTAGAGAGAAGATGCAAAATACAGTATCTCAATAACGTCACACCTCCAAACGATATTTTTCTAATTGAAGCTGTGAAATTTAAAAATTTCACTATAAATCTACTAATGTGTCAACCTATAATGTAAAAATACGCCATCCTGTGTAAAAGTCTTAAATAGTCTTAAATACACTCTAAATATGTTTTTTTTTCTGTTTTAAAAATAAATACAAAAGTTATGTACGAGACTACCTACCTAATGCGTAAAAAATCTTTTTGTTTTTTATAAACTATCTATATAAAAGTACTGTATAAAATATAAAACTAATGAACAAAAACAACAGAAATTTTAGTTGCTTATACTTCCTTGCTACTACCCCCAACAATTGACGATAATAAACTCCCCATCAATTTTGAAATGTTGTCATTTCTAGAATAGAATGCCGGGTTGATTTTAATCTAAAAGGAATTTAAAAAGGACGGTTAGGTCATACTTTAAAGATAAAAGCCTGCAGTAAAGTGCTACCTTACTAGCTACTACAAGGCTTGCTGTTACATAATAACTGACTATGTAGAAATGAGAAAGAAGTAAAAATATTGCAATTCGTAATTTTTTAACAACAGGCTCTCCATAGAACTGAATGTTAACTAAAGCAACAAACAAAACTAGGTGGTACCTTTTCAACAGCTTCCTTAACAAGAGCTTTCCACTGCTCCTTGTTAACTTGACCCTTCTTGTAGAATGGCTTCAAAAGATCTTTGACTTGGGAAATGTACAACTCTTTAGTTAGTATTTTTGGCTGAAAATAAAAAAGAGCGCTGAAACATAACATAAAATATAACAATGCTATAACTTATTGAAGATGCTGGTCGAATTATCGTCCAACTACAGGGTGTCCAGTGACTTTTAGTTTTGAAAATGCAGCCTTTTTCAGCTAAAACCTATATTTTTTCCAGCTTTTTTTACCGTTTCAAGCCTAGTTTTT
>JAYRBV010006679.1:1335-25069 GCA_036023255.1 Mitrocomella polydiademata
TTTTTCCGACTATTCTTCGACACAACAGTTCTACTTTGTGCTGATTAAGATATCGCCGTACGTGCGTACGTGCGTACAGTTGGCATGCCGGATTCAGCCCGCTCTCTTTGATGCTCATCCACCCGCACGGCGGACGTTGTAGGGAAACCTTCGGATTTGAAACAATGAAAAGTACAAAATCGTCATCCATTGATTTTTTTACTACGTCTACTACATTAATTTTTACGATCAATAACTTTTCGAGCCAGCAGAACCTTTAGAAGTATACAAATTGACCATCTTCTATTTAAGATTTTCAAATATTTTTGCCTACGAATTTTTAGTGAACACAACGAAAAAATCCGACAAAAACTTATATGTATGTATAGAAATGTAATTGTCTGTAAATGAGCTCTATTGTTTCTTTAAATTTTCATAACAAAGAAGAATGTTTTTTGTTGTGCACCTTTGTAACGAATCCAAAACGAGTTTACTGCCTGCGCTTTCACCTTTTTGAAGAATTTATTCCGGGCGCTACTTTCCGGTGCTAACCGGTTGCACGGCATGATCCCGGTTTCCTTCCAAACAACCATTCAAGGTTCACTGTTGAGCCTCTAAACTTTCCAATATTTTGGGCTCGCATCATCTTCTTAATTTATTTTCTTAGTGAAAGGCAGTGACGAGTTTGTACATTTTTTGAACGTTCTTGGGGATACAATCGATTTGAAAGGCTGGACGGGATATCGAGGTGGCCTCGATGTTAAAGGTTAGATAAATGATTTAATTCCTCTTATTTCCAAATGCTTTTCAGTTCTTACGATAGTTTCGCTTGGTCGAATGTGCACTTTCCCAAACTGTCGATTTTATTAAATACCATAGAAGAATACCTCATACCTCTCTAGATTGACCGATTTTCCCAACTGAGCTCTTTATCATTTTTATTTTTTTTTTACAGATAATATGACAGGTGTACATTCAGTGTATACAATGTTTCATGGTCATGAAGTTATGTTTCACGTTTCCGTCATGCTGCCTTACTCCAATGACACCCAGCAGGTGAGTTGCACCCTCCCGCCCGCCCGCCTTGCTCCTCCAATGAATTTGTTATTTACTACAGGCAACCGTCAAATGTTCATCGATTTGAAAGAGATCAGTCTCGAAAATTGATGAACTTGTGACTTATTCGCCTCGCAAAAGTTTACTTCCTCGAAACTACTACATTTTTGTGACTTATTCGCCTGGCAAAGGTTTACTTCCTCTAAACTACTACATTTCTCTAGGTGGAAAGGAAACGGCATATTGGCAACGATATCGCTGTCATCGTCTTCGTCGACGGGGAACCTGAGGAAGAACTGTGCTTCAAACCCTCGTCAATCCGTACCAAGTTCACACATGTATTCGCTGTCATCAGGTACAGCAAACGTTCCAAAAGTTACTGGCTGTCCGTCTTCTCAGAGGAAAACGTACCCGCGTACGGACCTCCCATCCCCGTTCCACCAAGATTCACCAATCCGCAAGAATTCCGTCCCTTCCTCATCACGAAATGTAAGTTCTATGTTGTGCAATCTATTGTACTACATCCAGTCCCTAGGGAATTTGTCTACATGCGAAACGGTCCTGAATCTAGTTCCTATTACTTTTCGTTACGCTTGGACCGCATACGAAAATAAAAAATGGCAGACATAAGGAGTTGATTGGTATATTTCTCTAAAGTGACGTGTTGTATAGCCAAACCCTCTATTTTAATGAATTGTATTGAGTTTACAAATTGATTTTTTGCCTAATAAAAAAGTCAATAGAGTCCTGAAACAGTCCTGGAATTTGACCTTCAAATTTGGGTGACCACCCTTTATTAGATCGCGCATTAGAACTCACTTCTTTTCTCATCTCTTCCAGTGATGAATGGAGAAAAGGCTGCCTATGTTAGTCCAGTCTTCAGTAATAAACGACAAAGAACATTAGAAAGTCTAATAAGCGGCTTACAGAACGATCAATGGTTAAAGCCAGAGGTGAGTTGACCTTTTTTTTTATCCTTCGTTTATAGTGTACCTCTTAAAATTCCTTATTTTGTCATCGCGTTACCAGATTGATTTCCATAAACGAGCGAGGGAAAGACTGCGCATTTCCATGTTTTGTTTACTTCATATTTCAGAAATTTGGATTGAAACGGGCTGTTAGTCATGCTGTCACTAACCGGGAACAAAAACGAGCTTTCTTGGAACTTGGCCAGGTAAGTTTTGTAACGTTTCCTCCGATGTTGATTTGGCTTATTTTTTTATTTGCGAATTTTTACCCGGAGCTTCTAACAACTCTTCTCCGCTAATTTTTTATATTCTTTAATTTGAATTTCGGCTCAAGTTTTAAAAGCTTTCGAGGTAAATAAAAACTAGTTACGCAATGGTCTCTTCACTAGATCCTAGTCCTTTGTATCATTATCCGTGTTAGAATGGATACGATTTTCTTTAACTTTTACATTGGTTTTTCCCTGCAGTCATTGAAAGTAAAAAAGATCATGCAAGGTGTTGCGCCGACCAGTGTCAACAACGTGGGTGGGTTGCTAGCTGTGAAGAACACGCCTTGGGAACCGCACGCTGTCCTCTCAAATTTTACCAGACCTATTATCTGTGGTGATAATATTGGAACGAATCTTCTCGTGTCCTGCGATCTAGGAATATATCTTGTTTCTGGTAAGTTGAAATCCAGTCGGAATGGAATTGCTTCTAAGCGATTCTTTGGATAGGATTACAATTGACAGAGAGTTTTAACGATATAATGTGGTTTGCACACATAGTTTGTTTTTTTACCCAACATCTTTTTTAAACTAAAC
The DNA here is from genome assembly GCA_036023255.1 of Mitrocomella polydiademata. Lineage (NCBI taxonomy): Eukaryota > Metazoa > Cnidaria > Hydrozoa > Leptothecata > Mitrocomidae > Mitrocomella > Mitrocomella polydiademata. The sequence continues at coordinate 4,142 of JAYRBV010006679.1, forward strand.
CCCGCCTGACTGCACCATGGTAAACAGATAAAACGCCTTATCTTCCTACCCATAGAATTTGTCACGATATTTTTTTCTGGATATAATTTAACAGACATTACCAGATGAAATCGACTGTTTAGAATAATGAAATAATCCTCGCTCTGTTTCTATTTTAGAAAACGGAGCACGTCACGTGTTTGATAGGAGCATGGCATCAAACCAGTTAACTGTCCTCCAAGATTACGGGATGTTTATAGTGCGAATTCGTAAACGTATGTATATCACTCTTTATTATATACCGACATGGGTCTTTCTATATGTATGGTCACTTGCGGAAAATTAAAGGTGTATTTTATGTATAGCCAAGGAGCTAGGGGGGAGGCAAATTCTATCTATTTCAATCATAATATGTCTACAGTCAAAAGATGTTTGTCAGTAGTGTGTTTGTCAGTCAAACTTTTCTGGTAAGTGTATATTTTACAGACGAGAACAAAATTAAGGCATCATACCATTATTTTTCATTCAAGCTATTTACTTAGATTTTTACGCTTCATACACTTTTGTTCTTTCTTTTAGATGGGAGGGTGTATGTCATTCCACTCTCCATCCTCGACAACGACCGACAGAATACATTATGTCGACGACATTGTGCTAATTATTACGTCAAGAAGTCTAAAGGTATTGTGACGTTATCTTGTCACTGATGACATTTTCTGCTGCACGGGACTAAAATCTTTGAAATTTTATTTTTTATTTTTTCACGAATAGTTCAAATTTCTTAGTTAAAGTAATTCAAAACCTGTTTTACTTGTTAAATGTAGCCTTAAACTTAGGTGTGGTAAAGAAATCAATTGAATTGAATTGAATTGAATTTCGTCTTGTAGATTAAATATACATTTTTATTTGTCAGGTTCTCATCTGTTCTCCGTAAGTCGTGAAGAATCACCATCGCTGGCGTTGGTGATTGCAGTTGGGAAACGTTTGTCCATCTTTAAGTGGAACCAATCCAATCAACAAGCAAACCATCCACCCATCTTCCAAAAACAAACAGTTAGTCATCTTCTCTTTTCCACAAAATACCTAGCCAGGCAAGCACTACCCGACGCTCGCACTTCGCGCTCGAAGAGAAGAAGCATAAGCGAGAGGAAGGCTACAAAATACCCAGCACTCCAGTTTCCCAGCGGAGAAAAAAGCGAGTATGAAGGAGTGCTTTTGTATTCCTACGGCGTATCACATTGCGTGCCGTATCAACAGAAAAGGCTCTTCCGCTTAAACTCTTGAAGAGCTGTTTTTATAAGGCCGAATCAATTGCCGCACAAAATGCTGTCTTTATCAAGAAGATGCTGTATTGGCTGATATTATATGGCTATGCAATGCTTATTTGATAAATACAGGTTTTTGTGCCGCGTTTGATGTGACGTTATAATTCGGCCTTATAGAATGCAGCTCTAATACACTATTCCCGAGATTATCATTTTCACGTCTTACCTCTTTTTCATGTATTGCCATGACAATTGACCCTCTAGTGAATTTTTACCCAGATTTGCTAATATTGTATTCTTACTCTTGGGCTTTGGTTGTTGTGACTAAAATGCGTGAAAAGAAGTTAGGTGTGAAAATGATAATCTCAGGAAAGGTGTATTGGCGGGCTGGGCAAGGAAATTAAATGTTTTATCTGAAACTACACATAGTGGTATAGGTTTATCAGGACTATGTCCAATAAAATGTTTTGTCTCTTTTTACTAGGATTTTTCACTGACAGATACTCCAATCACATTAACCATACTCCACGACCTTAACGACAAGCTGTTGCTATGCGTAGGGTTGCGTCATCGATTCGACGTCATCAACGTGCAGACAAAACAAGTGACGTTATTGAAAAATATTGTCACGTATCGGGTACGTGGTGAAATCAGCATTCGCCTTAGTCTAGATTGTGCTGGTCGTTAAATTTCCGTTATTTCCAATTTATAAATTAAAAATTTCTGTGAATCCCGACTTCCCGATTTTCCAAAAGAACGACTCCAGTTATAAGACTCACTGGAAACGGTCGTGTAGTTAAGGCTTCCTTTAGGCTTCCACACATTGTTGACATAAGTTTATAATAGAAACCCTTGTTTCCCATAGAAACCAAAGATTGTTTCAGCACTGGATATCTTTGATGACGACAATCCAGAACTGCTACTCACCTTCAGTCGTAAGTGGTTCATGTTCACTTGTCAAAACCTCATAAAATAGACTGGAAGCACGAGGCAGTTGATGAAATTTGCCTCGATTTGACAAACACATTCTTATAAAAGAAACGACTGATCATGAATTGAAACGCGAGCTTATGTTACTCTCTTCTAGCCTCATTACAATCCTTCTAAAGACAATGAAATAATGAAATCCTTTCATATGAGAAACCTCCTTTGCTTCCAATCAATACCAGGTCTTACTTAGGAGAATGAACCCCTTTTTAACTCTTTTGGTATTTTCTTTAGATACTTCGGTGTTTGTTCGGCTGAGAGATAATATTACAGAGATTGTCAGTTTCTTTTGGAATAATGCACCAAAAGCTATAGGTGAGTTACATTCTTTTATTATCTGATCCCCCCGACTCGTAGTAAATGTGGAATCTTGAAATGAAAGAATCGCGAATGTAATTATGTTTAAAAAAAATTATTTTATATTATAGTAAATAAAATATATTTTCTAAACATACCATCATGGCGAATTTTTGTAAAAGATTTTTGAGTATTTCGTTCATAGTTTTAGCTCGACTAAAAACTCTCGCTGGTAATGGTTTTAAAATGGATTTTTTTTGTTTTCTTGACATTCTCTTGAACATTATATTTCAGTTTGCGCCTTTCCCTACATATTGGGCTTCTCCGAAAATTCGATTGAGATTCGATTAATGGTGAATGGAAACTTGGTTCACACGCATTGTGTACCCCACATGAAACTCATCACAGCAAAGGTAGGAAAATTATTTGGGAAAAACCCGGTCTAAAAATAATGGCACAAAAAAATCATTTGATTTATGTTAAAAGTGGTGAATACAACAATAGACACAATTTTTCTATGGCAAAGTACTTCTCAGATTGTAATTCCCATGTGATAGTTATTGCGTTTCAGTTTGAAATACCCATGAGTTTTATTTTATGATAGTCAATGACCATAACGACACTAATTAGATTCTGCTTCTCGTAAAATAATATTTTTATTAACATAATTAAGTGATTTTTTATGTTATTAAATTTTGAGCCGGTTTTTTACAGACAATGAGTTACAAAAAACTGATTTGTTATTGTTTTGTGTAAATCTTTACACGAATATTTTGTGCCCAAAACAGAGAATTGTTAGGTTTTGTTTGAGGGTTTGAATTCAACCAAGTCAACCTTGTAAGATTATTTTTTCTTAGAAACAGCACTGAGACTTTGCAAAAAAAAATAAGATTTCCAGTTTCTAAATAATCTTTATTCCTTTACTTTTCAGAACGATATTTATTTTACATCAAGTCTCTACATATCAACCCCGTCTACCATAAGACGTCGTTCGAATGTACAACAGGTCGGCCAGAACTTCATGAGAATCAGTCTCTCGGATTTGGCCGGATTGAACGTTATGAATGAGGACGAAACGGTCGACGATATACACGAGGTGATGCTAAGAAGAAACATTGGTGTTTCTGACCACCATTATGCAAGTAATCGAAGTTTGAACGCCTTGAATAAACTAAAAGAAAGTGCATCGCAACAGAACGTTAGGACCTTTTCCGCCTCGGAGGCTTTTTGTTCGCCCGTCGTGAACGTGCGGCATAATGTCGTAGATATTACAACGGTCGAAGAACACGACGAGGGAGAGGGGCAGGAAAAGAATAATGAAGAAGGCGACGACGAAGTTATAATAAAAGAGGTTCCAGTCGTTAAGAAATCACAATCCGTCGATAAATTAGTCGAAAGATCCAAATCGCAACGATTACCGCCGGTGGTTGCTCCTAAACCTAAGAAAAACATCGTGAAATCTTACTCGTCGGCCAGTATTATCGTTCAAAAGAACGACACGTTCCCAAAGACTCACAGAGAATCGCCTAACAGTGGCAATTCGCAGCCGACAAATAGTTTACCCAACAGCCCCAGCAAGGTGATTTTTATGCCCAAATCGGAAATGTTTTATACACCGGGTCCGGACGGTAGAAAGAGGAACTCTACACACCGCTCGAATCAACAACTAGAACAAATTGGTGCGCGGCACATATATAAACAAAATTCGAACTCTGTGAAATCTTTACCTGATCACATCGAGAGTACTTCGGCCTCGTCTAACCCATCAACGTTGCCCGTTCCCACCGAAGAGAAACCGTACCAGCGGGTAAATAGCGCAACTTCGACGACGCGGTTTGATTCCAAACAGTGGGACGTTTCGCTGACGACTCAACATAAACCAGTAGCCACTCGGAAGTCTACAATGGTGTAACAGAGAAATGGAAAGATAATTATTTTTGTATATTTATTATAGAAGTTTAACCTATGGTATGTAAGTCTGTACTATTTTCGATTTCTCCCAATATACCATGAAATGACCTCGTCTGCTAAGAAGGTGTCTCACAAAATGTCTAATCACCAGCCACCGCTGTCCGAAATCGATTTGTTTGTCCTAAAATAAACGCGATATCTATAGAGTAAGAATGATTTTTATACCCAACAACTCACAACGCCTGAATTCTAATTGCTTTTGATGTTTATTTCTTTTGTTGTTTTGCTGCTAGATTGAATTAGGGCTTTTTTGCACTACTCATGGTCTATCGGCATTTGGTTAAAACCTGCTGCGTAGTCACGAGACGAGGTTCCACAACAAATCGAATGTGTAATTTTAGTTATCAGGGTTTCAACTTTTTGACTGCACTGTATATGTCAGATTGAAAGATTTTTTTGTTTCCTTTTAAAACAATGAGAGGTTGATACAGCAAGATTTGATTTACCAGTTTATTAATTTGACGTGTATACATTTATTTGGATAAAAGTTGACTAATACGCTCTAGGGAAATTTTGATTTGAGAAAGAGTCCCCAAAATTTACTAGGACAGATGAACTATATTTAACTTTTTTTCTTTTTTTTTGCTGGATGATTATTTTTAAATTATTTTAATAAACTAATTGAGTTAACAAGGTATGATTATTTTTTTATGGTAAAATTTAGGTATAATTTTGTACGTTGAGTGGGTTTAGCAAAAGCTATAGAAATGTTGATCCCCGAAAATAACAAATCATGCCATCGCCCGCTCGAATAAAAAAACATACCAGGGAACTAGCAATCTAAGGACCCCAAAAACACTGGCATATTTGAGTGATGAGTTACTCTCTCTCTCTCTCTCTCTCTTTCATCTCATTCATATATGAATATACATCACATTTCTCCTTTCTTTATAAGAAACCTTGTCATATTTTTCGTGACTTTAGCATCTTTTATACCAATGAAAAGAGTTTGTTGTAAATATTATATATTATCTTATTGTACATTTTGAAATAATTTTTCATACGTTGCTTAAAAATTAATTGTAGTCTTGTTCTTTTCGTCGTTCGTGTATTGAACATCTGCATATCTGCATGGTGACCACGGTCCTGGAAATACCTGGAAAGTCCTGGAATTTTGCCTTATTTTGAGAAATTCCTGGATTTGTCCTGGAAAATGAAATTAACTAATTACTTTACCAGCAAAATATTTATTTGATATTGTGTGTTTACAAAATAGTTGTGTATGGGATATCAAAGTCCTAATACCCTAAAATGTCACAATATTTCTATGTATCAAATAAAAATAAAAATTGTCTCTGAAAAATCAAAAATCATAGACAGTATTGAAAATTGTGCCTAGTTCTTGAGTTTACAAATTGATTTTTCTCTACTAAAAAGTATAAAAAACAAGAGGCACAAAATTTGCGACCTAATATTTCCCAGCGATATGCCAAACAAACGATTGGTATTTCGAAACAGAAAAAGAATGAAAGCAACAAAATAGGCCAACGAAACAATTATATGCACCTTTCCTGATCATTCTTTACTTCTAACCTCTTTTTCGTGTTTATTTATTTGTCATGACAACCAAGAAAGCCCAAAGAGGTGCAAATACTGTAATTCTTTTAACTGCTTGAAACTTCTCTTGTGGATCAATTGTCATGGCAATCATACATGAAAGAGAGGTTAGACTTGAAAATGACATTTTCTGAATTTAAAAGTTTTACACATTTATATATATACACATTATATGCATTTTAGTCCAATGGATTTGGCCGAATTGGTACCAAAAAAGGGACAAGTTGTGTCATACATCAAAAGAAGCGTATTTTTATGGGGAATTCAAAAATCGATGTTATCCATTTTCTATCGATGCCGTTTTCGTGTTATGGCTCTCCTTTGCAGGTAATTAAATTTCCATAGAGAAAAGTTACCAAAGGAAATGAAAAATTGGAAGGTTTTCAAAAACAGTTTGAACCAATTAATTGCTTTTGAAGAGTAGATGAAAAAAATGATATTGTTTGTCATGTTTTGACTATTAGATCCCGAGTTATTATTATTATTTCGTCCCAAAGGCACGAAAAGTGGCGTTTTTGGCATTTTTGCTGACGTCAGCATTCCTGAAATATAGAGTTTAATGAAATTTAAAGTGTATCATTTGATAGGACTTGGATAGCAGTTTAAGAAATTAGTATTGTTTAGCAAGTTTTGGCTATTAAATAGTAAGATAATAACGATCAAAGCAGATCAGCAGTTTTTAGCGTTTTTTCTCATCCTGTTAGTGCTAATATCTTGCGATTTAATAGCCAAAATTTACTAAGTAATACCATTTTCTGAAACTGCCATCCAAGTCCTATGAGATGAATTTTCAAATTTTAAAAATCTGAGCAGCAAAATCAAATCCTCCTGCATTTGATTCTATAATGAAAACACCGAGCCGTGGAGTGTTGTTCAGTGTCAAATAACAAACTAAATCTTGAATTACACCACAGAACTGTCCAGAGAGGAAGAGAGTATCGGCAGGACCCTGGTCAGACAATGTCCAGCGTAAAAAGAAGAAAAACATTTTGCCTGACAAAACCAGACATGTGGCGTCGTCAATTTCATTTTTTTAGAATATTTAAGATTGCACCGGACGGGAAATCGATTTAAAGCACGTATTTTTTGCTCGATTCAATGAGATTTAACAGATATAGGTAAGATATGGCATGGTGGACCCTTTTCACAGGGCGGCACCCAAAAATAGTGCGTCATTTACAGTCGGAAATCAGACGAAAACCTTGTATAACCAAATTTCTGTTGCGCGCTACCATCTTATACACATTTCACAGAACAAGTGTGTAAAAAATAAAAACACGCCGTTATAGCGCACACGTTCCGTTCATTTTGGTTCCGAAAAATATACTTTGACTGTTATATATCAATGATGTAATCAATAAGCAAGCAGGATGTTTTCCGAGCGCGTGGCGTCCAGTCTAATTTGCTAACTTATCTTTCATTCCAAGATGGCGGATGTTGAAGTAGCGAGATTGAAAAAATGCATCATTTTTAAGTACTGACAGACTGACCGAACGACAGACCGATTCATATGACACGACCATACTTTTAGATCACGCACAAACGAAATTCCAGCTTCGAATAAAGGAAGGTTTGTATATAAAATGGGAATCGTCCGTGCTTAACAAACAATTGTATCATTTATTCATCAAGTTTAACTGTATAATTATTATATAGTTACACTTGACGAGTAATGATACATACAATACTCTTTCCCTTTTGCTGCATTTCCCACCTCCCTATAATGTAACATGTGTTTCAATTATATTTTGTTTTATGTTATTTACTCTTGGGATTTAACCTCATCATTTTATTAGTTTTTGTAAGCTTTATAAATTTTCAAATGTATTTTTTTCCAGTTATCTGATGAAGCGTAAGGTTACGCGAAACATGTCATTGAAATTCAAAAGCATTGTTATCTTTCTAAAAATATAACGTGAAACTCACTCAAACCCACCCACAGAAAACAGAGAGATGTGTAGAGATGTATATATATATACGCGAAAACCTGTTTTTCGTCTCGCACCCCCTGACAGTGGCGTATTCAGAACATAGTAACACTAGTCACAGCCACTGCCGAGGAGTGTGATTAACACTTGAAAGGTTATTATAATTATTAAAAAGACTCTCCATCTGATGTGTACGCAAAGTTACTAAATACGCCTCTGCCCTGCCTGCTCTAACAAAAATTAAAAAATAGAAATCTGAAGAGCTCGAACAAAAATCGGAAGAGCGCGCAAAGAGTGTAGAAAGAGCGCACATTTAAAGTGACACTTCAGGGCCATCGCATCGTACAAAACTAATAAAAAAAATATCCACCTGAAGATGTCCACAGGCACAGCGACAACAAAGTTATGTTGAAAATTAGGAGAAGGAGTCTAATCATTGCAAATCAAGTTAAATAGCTATTTACTTATGTTTTTAACTTAAAAGGATTGGGAAGAAATATTCTAAACTTCTAATGCTTCTCATCTACAACCAACTGACCAACCAAAAGTACCAAAAACGCTCAAAAACTAGGACTACCATTATGAAGCAGTTGCGTAATTTACGGGACACAAACGCTTAGGGCTAAATTTCGTTCGGCAAAGTTACCCATCATTTTCTGGCGAAGGAAACGACGGATTGTGTTTGGACATATATTTCTCCTTACGGGAAATATTTAAAAAGTCCTGCAAAGGTTGCTAAAGTTTTGTGTTGATATTGTCCTAAAATGTGCACTGTATCAGGTAATTTGTCCCAAAAAGTCCTAAAATATAATCAGAAATTGTCTAAAATGTCCCAAAAAACAATAAGAAAATGTCCTGGAATCATAAAGTTTTGACTTATACTAGATCTGGGAGGCCTGAAACAGGTTTAACAGGTTAAACCGATCCTGGAAATTCCTGGAAATTTAGTGTTTTTAGCAATTTGTCCTGGAATTAGTAATGCTAAGTGGAAAAATCAGAAAATTGTTCTGGAAAGTCCTGGAATTTAGTTATTTTTAAAACCTCTGTGGTCACCATACGGGACCTATAGAAATACGCAATGAGAGGTCATCCTCCTCACTGTGACCGGTTGCGGACTCGAACTCCCGACCAGCAGGTTACGAGCTAGCATCTTATAACCACTCGGCCACAGCTCCACAATTACCAATGTAATAGACTTTTCCCGAAATATCCTTTATGACGTGCAGATTCCTAAAATTAATCTCCATGTATTTGAGTTTCATACATAGGAGAAACAATTTTCATCAATGCGTATAATTAAAGTGTAATCACCCTTGAGATAATAGGATATGAGACAGGGGGAAATTATTTCTTGAAACCGAGATTATATTGATCTCGGGAATGTGTGTACTTCTATGGTTCGGTAAAATAAAAAAGCACCCAAAAATCTACAATCAGGGACAATAAATAAGAAAATAGAAAATAAGCGTAATAATTGGTTGCTTAAATCTAAGTTTGACGGTCATTTTTTCGTCAATCAAGTCGAGAAACAGTAAAACTCGAATGTTTTCAAGTAGCATGGGTACTCAGGATTCATCATATTGGTCAAAAACCAAAAGATCTAAAGAGCTCAGGCTCCTGATAAATTTCCACAACTCGCTAAACCCAATAAAACCAACTTTGAATTACTTGGGTTTTTTGAATTTTTGTCAAAATATCGGAAAACTGCCATAATTTATGACTGTGGTTAAATTGTATGTAGACCATTCCTTTAGTCTACTCGATATACCGTTTCGGGATTTTTTTGCCCTACTCTAGGTCTATCGGCATTCGTTAAGACCCGTAGTCAAAAAGTTGGAGAATACGCACATGAGTCGTAATAATAATCAAAACAAACGGCCGTTATTGTATTGTTTTTTTTTTACAGCGACGTTATATAAACGAATGAAATTGAAATTATCGGGTAGACTAAACCATTCCTTGCCATTCTGTGAACATTGCATCACAAAATTGTCTACAAATGAGTAGTATTAATGCATTTTGTACCTTTTCGGACATAATGGCTTGAATACCATGTACTGCAATAATCTCCTGCGTCATTTCTCTACTTTCGATGGTAATACAACACCGTGGAAAACACCACCAAAAGTACGGAGATCCCTGAGAAATTACTAAGAGAAAAAGGGAACCTTTATACGATCAGAACAAGAGGGACCATTTCAAAATCAATCTGCGCTAAAACTTTTCATTTTCATCTGCGTCGTATCCCTCAAATTGTCTCAAAACGCCCCTTCACTCGCCTCTGCATTTTATATTTAACTTTTGTCGCGACCGTATTTGTATTGGGGGTACTTTAAAACCCTCCCTCTTGCTTGCTTCTTTAACAATCTGACATGACATTTTGAACAAATCCAAAAACTGTTTTATACAGTAATTCTTAAATAGACAACAAAATGTAGAAATTTAAAAAGATAGGGGGAAAACAGCCAAAACTGTCCTGTTATTATTTTGAAACAGTACTACAGTAGATAAAATACAGCATAGACATTCTTGTTCTCTCCAAGAAGGAGGCGGGTGGACTGACTGGGTGTGGGAGGAGTTCGCCCCGCTATTCGTGCAAATCTTTCATCGCACCACATGTTTATTGTTTTCGTATGAACCACGTGATCAAATAGAACAGAAATGGGTGCCAAAGAGGTGCAGTGACGCGACGATGAGAACCGATAGACGATGATGCATGCCAGGAAGTGTTTCAGCTAGAAACATACGAAAGAAAACAAATTTTAGTAAGTTGTTCTTGCTTACCTAGTATTCCTAAAGTATCCAGTTGCTGTGTATTAAACAAAGGTTAAAAAGTCTGAGACTCTATGGCAGTATGGCTTCTCGAAAACGAAAGTTACTGCTGGCATGCCATCGAACCCAAACATCATGAACTTTATACTTTTCCTTCTTTTATTTAGCTAGCTAGCTACCTTGACAAGCAAACCAAGCCTCCATACTACTTTTATTTTTATAACAGTGAAACATAAACCTGTATCATGAGTAAATTTCCTAGTCTCACACAGCCAGCCAGAGTGAGACACATTTTATGATTATGAAATGAATTATACCGCTACTTACATACGTATACTGAAATGATCAGCTGGCGAGATTCGTTGACAGTGGCCAAATCTGTAGAAAATCTACGGACCTGGTGGGACATTTCAGTATATATACATTATGATTATAATTTCAAGGACAAGAAAGGGAGATCTCCATGAAAATTACATGTTATCATTGCAGAATATTTTATTAACATTGTATTATAGATATACCAGCCTGGTAAACAAAGTTTTTAACAAAGGGGAAAATTTTAGGTGAAGTGAAGGGAAACTTCTTTTACAGCACAGAAAGTTCCTCTGGTAAATTCTAGTTACTTAAGGTTTGGTAGAACGCCGGACTATGTCTGGTGTTGTTTGGCACAAATCAGAATTAAATTTCGCCAATTTACTCCAAACAATACTGGACAACACCGGGGGCACATGTACCCGGTTTTGTCCAGTGCAGTCCAGCGTAAAATATATTAAAAACAAGATCGAAGTCGGATGTTTCTGTTGCTGTCCTGTGTGAAATATTTTGATAACAACAGTATCAACGTCTGGCGTAATTTTAAAGTGAGTGTTTTTTGGTGTAGTGTAGGCCTTCACAGGAACAAAAAAAAGCCTGATATGTGATGGTTGCACACCTCGAAACAAACATTTCATATTTAGGCATGATGCGATGATTGTACGCCTGATAAAAATTATGATCCTGTGAAGGCTGCTTGTATATTACCTGTTAACAGATTCAATCTTTCTTCTTCTGGACACGCAAGCTCTAAAGGCACCAGGCAGAAAGTAGAATCTGTCACTCCGAGCTGTTTTGAAAGAAAGTTCACGCTGCGGCCTGGGCTCTAATGTTTACATTTTAAGAATGCGAAGCACAGCGTAAAAGGTCGGGCTTATGCAAAGATCAAAGGAACTCACTCGAAGTGTCAGATCCTTTTTCTCCGCCCGTGCCTTTAGAGCTTCAGCGTGCCGGGCAAGTAGGAAACAGATCTGTCATCAGGTAACTTTTCTCCTGTCTCTCGCATTCATTTTTCTCCCTCATTTTCGTTATTTTGGTAATTTGCCAAATGTCAGAGGCGCGCCCTCAAAAACCGCCTAACATTTACCAAAAACTTGCCATCCACGCTCACACCCCATCCTATTTTCCCATATCGGGTAAATCTGAATTTTATTTTCGGGAAAATCGGGGAAATCCAAATCTTATTATCTGGGAAGTCTGTTTCATCTTTTCGGAAAAAATCTGCAAAATTAATCTATGGTAGTGAATGAAAAAATAATAATCACACACAAAACAGCGGACATTGTGAATACTCTTCACTTACTTCTGCATAGACAAGTAAACAGCGCTCAAAATAAGGGCCGGTCACAGGTCACAGGTCATTTTTTAACCGTCATAAATTGTAAAATATTATTTAGTCTTATAAAGAATACAAAGGTGGCGCTCTTATTCGGAAAATGCTCCTAAATGTTTAAATCTCTCTGTAGCAGATATGATGAAAAGAAGAAAATAGTCAACTTTAAACCCATTTTTATTATAATACAGTACAGCCCTCTGAATTAGGAAAATAATTATATGGCGGCATTTTTTTGCCATCGTTAAAAGTATCAAGTTGGCAGTTACAATTGCTGTCGTTAATTCAGAGGGCTGACAGTATATACAAGTTCTATTGCGTTTAAGGGTGTCTAAAGGTTATAAATTAGTAAAATTTTCTTTGTCGCCCGGGAACCATGTTGGGCAACAGTTTCATCCACTACATTACTAAATGTGTTTGACCGGCTTAACTAAAATACTTATTCGGAGCGCTGGTGCGGGTAGATTGTGTGTGTGTTCTTTCAGGGTTCTCTAAAGGGTCTCATCCATATTCATGCAAAATATCAATTTTACGTTATTGGAGGCTTTTGTAATATATAAGAATCTCTGTTGTCATCTTTGTGCACTGTTGTTTACAAGTTAAAATGCACTGAAATATAAATGCTCATGTGTTACGTTCCGTTATTTTGAGCAAATTATAAATTAGACATCCAGGTGTTAAACATTTCATGATCATACCAACCGTGTGTGCCTCCCCCCTGTATCAACTGTAATTGCCTAGGTGATCGATTTTGTTTATTGGAAGGTTCAATTTTTTAATTGACATTATACAAAAGGTTTTTCCCAGCTAATATCTTGGTGTGTGTGAAATACGTTTGTTGATAGTGGTGACAGTCAGTTAACTGAACTTAAAAAGAAACTGGATATAAATTCTTTTTAGTAGAGGAACAAAGGATGTATATATACAAAAAGGTGTTGATTTATTGGGAGTAAAAATTAGAAGTGGTTTAGCAAAAAAATCTTGTTGCATCAACATTATGAACCAAAATAGTAGTTGTACTATTCAATAAATATTAGATTGTTTTGTTTATTGGATATATTATATTTGCTTTATTTGGAACTTTATTTAGAACTTTATTTATAGGATTTCTCAATACAAGAAAAAGTTTCATACTGTAGGTTAATCATAAGAAGTAAGAAACATTTGCAATTGTAGGTGTTAAATGATCTACGGAATAGATTTTGATCCATTTACTGACGTTATAAATCCTATCTGAAAATTTTCTTATTTTCTTCATTTAGGTTAGGATTGTTTTGTTTCTAATTGCCAAATTTTTTTCTTTAGGTTTAAAAGATGAATTCGCCTCTTGGTGATCATGGAGTGGAGCAAGGTTTGTTGTTTTTTCTTGCTTTTATCTGCAACAACTGGCGTCTGTTGCTAGCCTCCTTAGGTTCTGTTGTAGGTGTTATGTAGGTGTTTTGGTAATCAACCTCATTTTGTATTGTTTAGCTCATAGTTCATCTTCAATGTGTGGAAGGAAAATTTCATATCCACCAGCCATTGACGAGCAATTGGTGCAATATGTTTTGAGAGAACAAAGGAGTGGAGTTGTCTTGCAGCCAGATATGTTGAGAAGAGAAGCTAAGCAGCTTATTCAACCATTTTGTCATGACTTCAAGGCGTCAACGGGTTGGCTTGACAAGTTTCTGACACGTCATAAATTGTCACTACACCCAGTCAAGACTATATATCTTTCTGCTGGTTAGTTATATCTTTTCAAAAATACACTCTCATGTGTTTGAAATTCAGTTAACTAGATGAGGGCTGTATTAATGAATTTTTAGAACCTCTTGTAATTTCCGGCTTTTAAAGTTTTGACAAGTGATTATACGCAAATTCACAATTTCTTTGTTCTTTTTTTATTATTATTATTTGGCTCAAATTACAGTGTGTTTCAGAAGTAACCAAAACATTACAAAACATTACAATTTTTTTCTGGAAGACACTGTAAAAAATTGTTTAATGAAGGAGTTTGGTTTATCCAGGACCTACCCCAAAATAATGATGTTAGATGAAAGACTTGAGCCTACGCTTTATGTAAATTTCTCTTCCGAAATTTTGTATTTGTACCATTAGTATTATCTGACAACCAAATAAAATATTTCCAAAATCAGTTATAAAAAAAATACTTGTTTTTTTCTAGATGCATCTGGTAGGGAGATTTCTTCATCCAAAAGCATTGATAAAGTGAGTTCCCTGTTTACTGTTATGATCCATACTGATTTAGAATGAAAAATAACTGATAAAAAATGGTACTTTTCACCTGACTATGCATTTTTTTTATTTTTTTTATAATTTTTTTAAATGTTTCTAACCCTTACCATAAAACCCAAGCAAAACTCCCTTAGAAAGTGAGGCTAGCCACAGGGTCTAATCCTCATCACCAAGTGGGATTCAAACCCACGTTTAACCTTCTGATTGTAAACCCGATGCGCTAACACTATAGGCTGGAATCGCTCTGAAAATTTCAAATATAAAAAAATGTAAAATGCAGTTTACATGTACATAAAATAATCAGGCAGGCGGGGCATTCCTCCCTTATTTGGAAATCCTCTTTAAAAAAGAGGCACCGGTACCATTTTGAAAATGTATTTTACAGAAAAATAAAGGTTCTATAGAGATTTTTTTGTCTTTGTCTTCTTTCCAGCTGCATGTTGAGTCTGGTCACCTTATTAAACCAATAAATCTTTGTCTTCTTTCCAGCAGCATGTTGAGTCTGGTCACCTTATTAAACCAATACATGAAAGTGGTGAAAAATCTGTCGCGTCAAAAATATTAACAGATTACCAACAAATGGAAATGGCAGACGATGACGATGATGATGACGACGATGATAATGACAATGATGACAAAAAAGAAGAAAAATCAATTAACCCCGAAAGGCTTAAAGCATTTAATGTAAGAAGGCAAAGGCTACTTTACTATATTCCTACAATTATTTACTTTGATAGGAAAAGTTTTCCCGGACTACTTTTGCCCATGTCCTTATCTTGCCTGTCCAAAATTGGACAAGTAGAAATGTCCACATTAGCAGGATCTAGAATTTTATTTGATCAACTTGGTTTTACCCTCGACAAAAAGTTCTGAAATACTTCTGAATTCTCTTATAGATGTTTGTTCGCCTGTTCATTGACGAGAATCTAGATAGACTGGTTCCAATTTCTAAGCAACCTAAGGAAAAGATTAACGCCATCATTATGTCTTGTCAACGCCAATTTCCGGAGTATAGTGATCGGGCGCGGAAACGTATTCGCACCTACCTGAAATCTTGCCGACGATCCACTCGCTTACGAGAGCCGTCAAGTAAACCTTCGGTAAGAAGTCGGTTAATTTCAGTCGGATAAAGTACTTTTTTGATTTACGATTTTAATATTTGACCTGGTGAAGTTGACGTTTTTTAATTGTCATCAACAAAAATCGTTTATAATTGAAAGGTACTAATACTTTTCCTTGAGAAATAAATAGAGAATAAGATTTTATTTTATTTAAATTAAAAACACTAGGATATTATGAGAAGGGGAAAAAGTAATTTTCTAGTATGATTATTATTTTGAAAAGATTTTTCTTTAAATCAGTCCGAAAAGTAAGAATAGGAAGTCTTTATATGAAGGCCTAAAAACAGATTACACAGGTTGAAGAAAATATAAAGAACTTTATTGCTAGGGTTTATTTAAAAGAAGAAAAAAGACAATCTTAATAATCTTGTTTTTGTGAGTTTTCTTTTCATAAACGATATTTCTGTTTTCACTCTTATGTGAAAAAGAATCAAACAATTTGTATGTATATTGACTTTTTTTTCTAGATGACCCACATTCCTGCCTCGCAAATTACGGAGGTCAATGTAAGTATAAATTTCTCTATGTTCGTCATGGTATTATTCCTACTCAAGTCACTCTTTGGCCGGTTTTCAGCATTAAAAATTACTCGTATCCTCGCTCTCTATTTGATTTATCGGTTTCTAATCATTGCACCTAATTCTTATGTAGACTTGTCTGAATTTTGTATGAGGCAATTATTAGTAACCCTATTCAAGGTTGCCACGTCTACTCAGATCACCCTAATTAATTACTCTTTGAAAAATATCCCCAAAGTAGCAACCCTGTGTTTTTTTTCGTTATTATTTTTTTGGCCTGTGAAGATTCTTCTCGACTTTCAGAAGCTGGGATTATCAAGCCGCGTTCTGAATCTTTCGTGTGATTAACGTGTGGGTAACTCGATTTAAGCAAAGGTTTTGTTTAGAAGTTCTATACTTTATTTTTATTTTAAAATCTTAAACTCCTTGTAAAAAACACTCAGGTGGCCTCCTCCTTGGACAAGTCTTTAACTAATTGAGGTGTTATTATATAAACCTTTACGTTTGTATATTTACTTAAACCGTTTTCACTTGTATATTATTTTTTTAATCTCGGCAAAGAAAGATAACTAACTTGTTCATTTTTCTAGAACATTCTTGCGCAAGCCTGTCAAAACGAAACGAACGAAGCAGCCAAACGTCAAAAGTTGGAAACAAACGAGCCAACATTCGTCCTTTCCAAAAATCCCCTTCCCAATAGTAACGGGTTGATATCGTTCCCACCACAAAGGTCTACTCCCCTGACCAGCAGCAAACTAGAGGAACTGAAGAAGACAGTGGACCATAGATCACATCCGACTCCAATGAAAGGTATGCCAATTTTGATACCGTTCTTATAGTTTTTCATACGAAGCGACTCTTTACTAGAAGGAAAATAATACAAAAAATCTGAAAAGATTTGATTTGAAGGAATGTTTGTGATACGAAAAGGACTTAGGCATCTAGAGCAATGAATTATTGTTTTGTTCTTACTAATTAGGTGTTCCAGTTTACCCTTCCTTTCTTCCGTCCAATTTGAAGGAGCCTTTGCTGAAATTGAGTACCAGTGAAGTATCTTCTATACGCGCTCTCATCGATGGATATCGCCAGTCATCTGCCTTCCTCACGCGGTCCGCCGACGAATTAGAACAATTATTAAAAAACAGCCAAGCGTTCCCCGATGAAGTTTGTAAGGTTGAAAAAATCACTGGTGCTGATAAAGTTGATGGTATAGCGAACAACCCACCTGTTTACAAACGGAAGCACGACGAAATGACCATGAACTCTAAAGAGGAGAGTGTAGTAAAACGTGACAACACAGTGATGGAGAAGAACGGTAGTCGAGACTTGGAAACTGTTCCTAAAGAGAAAGTATATGTTAAACAATCCAGCATTATACTGCCACAAATAAAGAACATGACCAATGAGGAAAAGGAACAGACTGATTTGCGTTTAAAGAAGCCGGACGTGGAAATGGCTGAACCGGTCAGTAAGAGCTTTCCTCCTTCAAAACCCATATCACATGGTATCGAAAGCTTAAGTAAACTGAGTGCAAGCAATGAAGGAGGGAAAATTGTTTTCACCGAGTCTTCCATTAATCAATCGCCGACTAAACAATCTTATCAACTTCCGAATCTCATGAAACCGATTGTGGCGCAAGTTGTTAATCAACAACAGCCGCAAATAAGACAACAACAGCAGCATCAACAATATCAACAACAACAACAACAACAACAGCAGACTTTACTCCAACTTCAGCCTCAATCAAATTTACCACAAAAAAGTCCTATAAGAATCTCCGTTGCTCCACAACCAAACATGATTGAAATCTTTACAGCCAAACCACCTCCTCCCTCGCAGGGTGCTCGCGTACAAGCCACACCAATAATTGCTCAGCCTCTTAGTGTGGTCAGTCAGTATCAAGCCAGATCGCCTATAAGTCATCAGTTGAAACAACTTCAACCAATTCTTCCTCACACTCGTGCTTTATTATACACTGCGACACATTCTTCGCCACAGCAAACTACTGCATTACACCAAGGCAACCATCAACAACAACAACAGCAGCAGCAGCAGTTGCATCATGGTCGGCAACAACAACATTCTCAGCAACACCAGCAATCTCAACAACAACAGCAATCTCAACAACAACAACAACATACCTCGTCCAGAACACTATCGGATGCAAAAATTAGCAATAGTCAGCAACAAGTGTACCTAGTCCATACTACAAGCAACAACAACCAACAACAACATCAAAATACGCAGCAGCAACAACAACAACATCAGCAGCAACAACAACAACAACAATCGCCACATCACATGTTGGAATCATCCAACAATCGCCACAACCACCATCCATCACACCAGGCTATCTTCAACTTTGACAGCCAATCGCAACAACAACTCCTGGAGGTGCGACCTCAATTTCTTCACCAACGACTATCTCCTCATTCTTCAATGAACTACCATATTTCTCCGGCTGCGTCGCCACTCTTACAAGGAATCGGCCGTCAATCACACCTGTCGCCTAACGATATGGCGACGACAGCACCAACACGACAGCAACAACAACAACATCATCAGGATTATCAACATCCAAACATGTTTGATAATCGATAGGTACTTTATTGCATGAAAATTTTGCTGCATGAAATTTTCGCGGTTTCGCGGTCGGGTCTCAAAAACCGCGAAATAAAAATGCCGCGAAAAATGGATTTTGACGCCAACCGCGAAATTAAAATGCACCAAAAAATCCGATTTTTGTGCCAACTGATTTTAAAGGAAATATAATTGAAAGTTTTCCCCTAAAAATGTCTTTTATTACCTTTTTCCGTAAAACCGCGAAATTAAAATGACCGCGAAATTTTCATGCAATAAATAAAGTAACACAACACAATCCATGCGAATATTTAGTTTTGATTTTGATTTTTCAGTTTCTTAATCGCTTTCATAGATATTTTATAACAATCAGGTATTTTTTCTTTTGTGACATTTTCTCGATACAGATCTTCTTAGAAAACAAATTATGTCTTGCAATTAGTAAGTAAGCATATTCACCAGGAATTTATAGGCAAGGTCCAAGAATTTTTAGAACACATTTTTCTTTCGTGTAAGCGTAAGATAAATAATCGATTTCCTTTTCAGAACTTTCAGCCTCTTTAGTAAATATCGTTTTGTGCTAGGTACTTTAAGTTGAGATAGGCCGAATTCCTGAATCTGATATGATGTGTAATCTTTCACGCTCCAAGCGAGTTTTACTGACTTACAGCAAAATACCGCCTTTCAACAAAGTCAACTTTTGAACAAAATTATCAAATATGATATCACCACTGATCACCATGTATTTCATTGCGAGCTGTTTGCACACTTTTTCTTTTCTTTTTTTCGATGTACAATTCCTTTTAAAAAAAACCTTATTTTTTGTTTCATCAACTGTTTTTGACTTTTTCGTACGCATTGTATATATATTGGTTAAAGAAACTTTATTATAGTTAGAATTTGGTGTAAGGATTTTATAGAATTAGTTTGGTTTTATTAGACATATTGTGACAATGTAGAAAAGTGACAACTTTATTTTTATTTTTAAAAAAGATAATGTACAGAGTAGTAGAAGGTCTGTTTTCCTTTTGGTGGAATTTTCTATGTCTATTTCTACTTTATATTTAGGATTTGTCATTTGCCGTTTTTTCGTTAGAATAATTTACAGGGTGTATAAAAAAATCCTTCTTTTAAAAAATTTGTACAAAAATTTCACACAAACAATGATAGAAATTGTTCAGTATTAACTTTTGCCTTTTTCGCGAAATTAAATTCACGCGTAATGTGAAAAAATCGGCCATTCGCGAAATTAAATCCACGCGAAATGCCTTTTTCCTTCAATTTTTTCTGTTATCACCCAAAACAATGTCAAACTTCCTTGCTCTCGCGAAAATAAGTCCACGCGAAATCGTTTGAATGTGACGATTCGCGAAATTAAATCCACGCGAAACGTAAATATTTGGGGGTTCGCGAAATTAAATCCACGCGAAAATTAAGCCACGTAAAGGTATTAAAAAATATTTATAAATATATATTACAATCTTTCCTAACAAACAAAATGTGCTAAAATCCTTTGATTTTCGGTAACTTAATACTAGCTGCCTCTTTTTCCTCTGTTCGTATCGTGACTTTCTTCTGAAATCTTCTTTCGCTCAATACAATTTTCTGACCGGCCAAAATCTCGCTATAAAGGTAATTTTATAATATTTTTATAGCGTTTTATACAATTCGTTTTAAGACCTAAATGAAGGTATGACTTGGTGAAACTCTCATTTCTTCATCTCCCAAAAATCTTATCAGAATTCATGTCGTTCAGGCTAGTGTGACTATTGTCACGCGTAAAAAAAAATATTTTCAGTTAAAATTTTCCTTACAAAATTTGAATTTGAATTTCTTTATTTTATACAAAAAATACTTTTTTATATATACTACTACAAAACTATCATCAATTTCTTTAATCATTGTTTTACGACTTCATTTTGTATTAAAAAAAAATGTGTACATAACACTGTTACTAAACTGACCTGTAAATAGTACGGCACGGGAAAAGATTTTTATTTTTTACTAAATCCCGACCCGGCTATCACTCTCCATCTTTGTTGTTAAATAACGTACGCGCGCGTTATAAAGAAG
>JAYRBV010006680.1:0-14236 GCA_036023255.1 Mitrocomella polydiademata
CTTTGTACACTCTGTGTGGTTTAATCGAGTAAAATAATAATTTTTGTGTAGAGAACAGTATTTAAACAGGCATATTTAAGCAATTCATGAAGGTAAATGAATAAGGTAGCATTTTGAAAATAGGCAGTTACAACCATGTTCGCGCCATTTGGCTCTTGTTAGAATAGCAGATAAACATGATGCCGGTGAGTGTAAATAACCGCGAAAAAATAATAAAAACACCAATGCTTTACATTTGTTACGATAACAGCTGAAAGGAAAGACCGTATAGACCGCTTCCAAACAAATTGATCTGCCGTTATGTAAAAACTCAAATAATGCATACTTCATGTTGTAAGGATGCAACGATATTTGCATTTTAAACTGTCAGGGGCAATTTTTCGATCTGGTTGGTACAAGCACAATGTTAGGGTTTTAAAATAAGAACAGATGAATTAATTGACTGGATTGCGCTAGTCGTTAACTTTCCCTTTTTTCCCCCATTTTGATATGGTAGTTTCCTTTAGATTTTATAAAACAATTCCCGATTTCCCGAAAAAACAACTCCAGTCTAAAAAATGAGCTGAATTCGGCGCAACCTTGAGTACAAAGATTATAAAAGTCGTTTAATATTGGCATCACTGTTACTAACATCAGAAAAACTAATGAAACATCATTTCATAGTTCATAGGTTTAAATATCTTACTTGTCTCGTAGTAAATCTCTTTGGACTGTTGCACCAAAAAGTAGAACAGCTAAAATATCTTGCATTGGATTGTTAAGAAAATAAGTGGTGTCGTGTTAATCGTTCATTGTATAGCCCAAGTGATTCTGAGTAGCGTCAATAGACAGCTTTACACAGTGTGCGGTTTGGAGAAAGTTGGTTCAGTCAAGGTGTGATGTAGCAATCGGAGGTATAGTCCAGTGAAATGTCGAAACAGTTGTAGTCAGTGTCGTTGTTGTTGCGTTTAATGTAAGTCGAATGCAAATTCTGGTGTTATGTCAGTCTTTCAGTCTAAAATACAATCGTATTTCGGCGTATATCATAAAATCTCTGTTATATCTAGGAAGTGAACGAAACTAACTACTAAGCTCAAAAACAGTGATTTGAAAGCGAAAGTTTATTAGCAGCTACTTTAAGGGAATTAAATTTCGCAGATTTCACGGATTTTGGCCTTATATACGCGAAACTACGCGGAATTTAATCATTCGAAAAATATAGTAAAAAGCTATCCGCGAAATTTTGTATCCGCGAAGAAATTGAAAACGCAGCAGTTGATTTCGCGAAATTGAAAAAAAAAATGAAAAAAGTAGCGTGATAATAGATTTAAGAAGGAGGCGAGGGCGAGCGAAAGTGAAATTTCAGTCCAGTGCACTGCAAAGGTGATGTAGTGTATCTAACCAGATTTAATGTACAGATTGAATTTTCTTCGTTGTTGCTTACCAAAACAACATTTCAAAAAGATACAAATTGTCGAAGTGGTAATAATGGCAGCGATTGTCCCTCTTGGAATTGAGTGTTGCGCATTCTTCAAGTTACCGGATCGGTTTGATCCTGCCATAATACCTGTCAGAATAGAATTTATAGTAATTAAAAAGGATCATGAAAACTCGTTAAAATCTAAAACGTTTGGTCGGTCGGATATATAGTTTTTACCGAAAGTTCAATCAATCTCTACTTTCTGAGAAAAAAATAATATGAAGCTTCATCTGGTTATACTATCCCTAGTAAAATCTATTCAAATGGTCACAGTGGATATCCATTAATCAACATATTATAAGGCATGCTGTGTAAGGCCACGCTAACGTCGCATCAATACACCGTTTCGAAGCATCAAGTACATGCGTTCTGAACGGTTTCTAATGCCATTTGAGCAACTGTGATAGGAAAACACTGCAATGGTTTAAAACATTTCTACCAAAACAAGCAAACAAAAGAAACCATTGCAGTTTTCCTATCACAGTTGTTCGAATAGCGTTAGCAACCCGAGACGTTATTAACTGGTGATTACGTCATCTGATTAATACGGGAAAATACAGTGTTTTGATTGGATCACAGCCTACGCAGACCTCGCAAGCTCGATCTGTACTCCGGCTTCATGCAATATTTCTACGTACAGACTGGCAAAACAGTTATTATTGTATTAACTAGCTGGTAAACCAGCGTCGCAAGGACGCTGAAGAAACACTGCTTTCGCCCGTCGATAGAACGCGCACCCTTCGGGTTTGCAAAATTGTTGGAGAAAAAGAAAGAAAAAAATTTACATGGAGGAATGAAAAAAGAAATTGGCCCAAACTTGATTGGCCTTCTTGATAAATACAGGATTTTGTGCGGCGATTGATTTGACGCAGCTCTTTAAAGGCTATGGAAAAACTCACTTACCAGTAACAGATGGGAAGAAGATAGCTAATAGAATTGTGAACGAAGTAGTCATATCACTGATGATTTCACCATTGATTCCTTTCACCTTATCAACCACTTCGCCAGCTTCTTTGTAAGAACTTTGGATATTTTCTAAAATATTAAAAATAATGTTAGCTAGGAAACCTGGCTTTGTATTCTCTCTATCCGCACCGTTCAGCACTCCTTTAAAATATAAATATAAATTTCACTTTCACATTTTTTGCTATCAGCTTTTATAAAAAGTTAAGTTTCCAAGCTAAAATGATGTAGAAATGTATTAAGACTCATTTTTTACTGGTTGCTATTACAAACTATAATAGGTATCAATTCTGATGTGCTCACGATAACTGTTATTGATAATTGCAGGTACAAGGACTTAGAAATAAGACGCCAATTATACCCAAAATAATACCAAAAGGGCATAATCTATATCAAACTTAAAATAGCAACGAAAAATCTAAGAGTTCAAAACGCCAAATTAAATACCCGCGTAATGTAAAATCTTGAAATTTGATAGATTAAATAGCAGTCTCTTTACCTTGAAGTAGATTACTTGTGATTCCAGGTATGGAAGATAAATACTTGACACTGGATTGATTGAAGAAGCGAGCACTGGTGAAGCCTTTAGAATAGTACGTGTTTTGAAGTTTGGTATCATTCCACGAGCATGCGTCGTACGAAGAGGATGATATCAAATGTGTACCAACAAAACAAACACTGAAAAGAGAAAAGATAGCGCACATACACATGCATCTACTTTGGCTGAAAAAAGCACCTTTTTTTTTACTTCTTGCAATAACGTATGAATCGACCCGATTTTGTAAACAATTAATGTACGTTAAACAACAACTTGAATATTTTTTTAGTGGCAACAGTACAAACTGTATTCATATTAAAAATAAGTAGTTTTCCCAATGTCAATGGGAAAAAATCTAGTACATTTTGGGACGCACTGTTTATTTCCAAAAACTTACTTTGGGACATCTCTTGTGTGTACTGAGAAGAAGCCAACAAAAATAGCCAAAATAGACAGTATAACACAAGCCAAAAATAACGAGGCACATTTGTTTACATATTTCACGCCAATGAACACTAAGCTGCCAAGGAGTACCACTAGCATGGTCCCATACACTCTCATGTTATTCAACATTGCTGGAGATACTGAGCCATCTGTAGATTGGACATCGCCAAAGAGTGATATGTTGGGGACAATGTATGTCTAAATTCAAATTTGCATTACTGTACATTTCAAAAATTCTAATGTTTTAATGACTTCAGTCTCCCCTATATTATATTCTACCTTTATAATAAATTGCATGAGCTGCACAAAGTGTTTATTATCCCCTTTACTTTCTCTTAAAGATTTAAAGTCAAAATTTTACATATTTTCTACCGGCATGATAGTAAAATCTTATGTAGAATGGATTCTCTTCTGAAAAAATAAAATATGGTAAAAAATTGTTGGAAATTCAGATTTACCAATAGAATTTCCACTGCTCCGAGTATGTACATCGCAGAGGCAAAGGATGTTCCCAAGTAAAATAATACTCCCACAGCTCCCCCAAATTCTGGACCAAGACTTCTTGAGATCATGAAATAAGAACCACCAGCTATAAAGAAAGGGAACGGTGTCAGCGGTGTGTAAAAAACAATTGTATAATTTCTATATAAGAATAAAACACCTTTCATCTGATATGGCTTGACTATTTTTACTGTGTGCTTAGCCTGTGTAACCAAAAGACTCTCAGGAATTGTGTCTAGCAATAAAAGAAATATTAAATTATGGAGCACGGCCGTCAAAATGTAAAATGAAAATGTCAAAATACCTGGCACTACACCATTTGTTGCTATAGCACTCATTGAAATAGCAGTGAGCATAGTCTAAATAAAATTTAACATCTTTTAGAAAGATAGCAGTCAAAAACTGTGTGAGTTTTTTTGGATTTGGAAAAAGATTGAAAAAGTATTTTTTTGTCAAAACTTTTTTAATTTTTAAAGGAAATTACCTAAGATTTCACAAAAAGATTAGAAATACTTATACAAAGAACCCTAGTAGTTTGATTTTGTTAAATGAGTAATATTGGCGGCTGCACACGTCATTCTATATCTCCTTCAATTTTGTCAGCCACCATATCACTCAATCATTATTTTGCATAATTAATGCAATGAAAGGGAAGGGGAAGTGTTGAATATTCCAAAAAGAGTTAAATGTACTGGATTAAATGATGTTAGGGGAGTGTTTCCGTGGCTGACATTTTGTATTTTTTATTCTACATGTAGAAGCCACCAAAGTTCTCAAATAACATAAATTTACTAATAAAGTACTCATTTAAAGAACTAAAAGTATCAAAAGAAGATCCCTAAAAAGAACAGTTATCTATCTAAATTAGAAGAAATTGTACAAAATGTCAGCCACCAAGTGGAACGTTTAATCAAATTCTATCAAAAATCATAGAAAGGTCAACATTACAAAATTTACCTGAAAATGAACTATTTTGGATATATTTATAAAGGGCAGTCAAGTTTTTTTGATGTAAGCCTCCATTTTACTCATTTAAAGAAAATGCCAGCCACCTAAAAAGCATATTTTATGATTATGTCATCTTTCAGGACGACATCCCATGTAGAAAACAGTTGTGTTTCATTGCAAAAATACTCATTTTAGTAAGCTTAAGATTCCCTAATGTGTCAGCCACCAAATTTGCTCACATTTTAAACATGAATATTTTAATGACTAGTCAGCCACCAAAAATACTACCCACATCAGCTTAAAGAGGAATTATTTGGCTTAACGCAACAGAAGCGGTTTTGACTGTCAGCCACATCTTGAACCCATTTTATGAATAAAATTGTGGTTGACATTTGGAAACTCACTTTTTGGGGGCTAGTTTTTGACTGGCATCGAAAATATCTTTTGTCTTTGTTATACAATTTTATCTTTATTTCAAACAACTGTAAATTATAAAATTAAGGAATTTTTGAAAAAATTGAGGAATGCTTAGAAGTATTTCACTTCTTATCATACCATTAACCATTAGATAACAAGTTGCCTATTTTTCTACATATGTTCTTCAATAAGTTATTCAATAATTCGCACAATCAATATCAGAAGCAAATCAGTATTATTTCTTACGCAACAACAGCAAATGAAAACGATGAAGAATCCTTGCAAAACGCCAGCATGTCCGACAATCCATGATAGCCGAATAAATAAAATAACACCTAGGATATTTTGAATGCATGGCAAGTAGACTCCAACTAGAGTGCCAAGTTTTGCAACCTATTGCAAAATAAAAAGTATAGAGATTGTTGATTTTCTATTTCATCAAAGTATATACTGACAACACTGTATACAAGAGATTATTACCTCAGGCTTTGATTGGGAATCGTCAGTACCCTCATTTTCTGCTTGTGGAATTGTTGCAGTGTAGCTACTGACATTTTTAAGAAAATTTTGGAGTCTGCCTTTGACATGTATGTCTTCCTATGGTACGAGAAAATAGTATTCCATTAAAACATTCAGAATTATTCTTTTAAAAAACAGAATTTTAAGGAGATATTTTAATTTGGATTTCACCATGCTATTATTATTCATATTTAATAAATAAAGACAATCTGCACCTTTTGGAATCAATGTCACAGTTCACCAATTTTACAGATATATATTTATATATATTTTGAGTGTAAAGAGTTAAATTCTATTTCAAAATACTAATGTATTTCAACTGATTTATTCCCAATTGATTCAGCAATTAAAATTTTTTCTTGTGCATATATATTGTTTTGTTGTTTGAAATGTTTGGGGTTTTTTTTGGGGGAGAGGTTATTGGTGAAGTATTTTTTTTTTAATCGACTTTTAGTATTTAGAATATATCAGTGTTAAAAATCAAAAGTTTGAAGATGCTGCCATTAGCGTTAGCCAATTATAAATCAAACAATTGACATCACGGTTCATTAACGCTGATGACCTTCAAACTTTTTAAGTTAAGTCAGTAAATTTCTGAACTTCACACTTACGTCGTACAGAGCCAGCATTCCTCTGTCATTTTTGTCATCTTGTACAGTTCCATTGAGTGCTAATCAAGAAATTATTTTTATCTATATTATCACATTGATTTTTAATTTTTAATGCTTTAAAAAGCATTTTCGTCCTTTTCCTACAAAGGCATCCACATATAGTACCAAGGGGGGAGGGGTCATTGTGTAGGGTAAAAGCTATAGCAAAATATCACATATAATGCGGACAAGAGGGAAGGGGTCCTATTTTTCAATTTTTGTGTGTACATGCTACATATGTGGTTATACCAATATCGTACAGTTTTTAATGTGTACTTTTACAAGAAAACAACAGGAAAGAAAAAAGGCATTCTGTTTTTTTTTTAATTCTGACTACAGTATCCTAAAGGATCAAGGGTATATGTGAACTTATATCTGGTATATGACTGTGTATATATATACAGTAATTACAGCAATACACCTTTTATGTGTGTATAACCTTAAAATAATATAGACAAACATGCATAATATTGTGACCTATTTTAAAATATGAATATGGAAATCAAAATGGCAAGACTTTACATATTACTTGATGTTTTGTTTTCAATTAGAGTAAAGTGGTAAATAACAAAATAATGAAAAAGCTAACAGTTGTTATTTCCATTTGATGTGTTTTGGTTCTTGAGGAGCTCTAGAGAGATATCCTCCTCTTTGACATCTTGATTCCTTTGAAATGGTTTTGTTATAGTAAATCTGGATGAGTTTGAATTCTTTGGTCCATCAGGCATATTTTAGTATATCTATGTACCGATAAAGTACAAGTTAATGATTTATTTGCTAACTAAATAAAGGTACAAGTGAGGGTTTTAACTTATTACAGAGTGTCTGGGAAAAACCGGTACAAAAATAATGACACAAAAAAATCATTTGATTTATGTTTAAAAAGTGTTGAATACAACAAAAGACACAATTTTTCTATGGCAAAGTACTTCTCAGATTGTAATTCCCATGAAATAGTTATTGCGTTTCAGTTTGAATTATCCATGAGGTTTTACGACTTAATTTACTATAGAGTTTTTTTTATGATAGTCAACATTATGACCATAACAACACTACTGTAATTAGATTCTGCTTGTCGTAAAAGTTGATCGTTTTTTTTTTTCTTTTAAAACATAAATTATATATATAAGTGATTTTTTATATATTATTAAATTTCGAGCCGGTTTTTTACAGACACTCTGTACATAATATATATACCGTTGATGTGTACAAATATGAACACTTTGTAAACAAACCATTTTGGGTCTGCCCATTAGAAAGGTTTTTTTGTAACCAACCTAACTATTGTCTCTTGATTTAGATGTCTTGTTGCAGATGGAAATACAGAGCGTTTTGTACTTTGTTTTTGAAGTTGTACACATCAACCGTATACTACAAATCACCTGACTGATGGCAGAAGTTGGTGTATTAATGAAAACCTATTATATCAGTGGGTGATTTGACATGGAATTACCCCGATGATTTTCCTCTCAATTTCACTTTTCGCCATAATGAATGGAAAATGCTTAGACAATACTATAAACTCCGGGAAAACAGTGCAGTACCTACAAAGTATTTTTTGGAAAGCAAAATATAAGCAGCTGTTGTGTCTCAAATTTTACAAAAGCAAATCTGAAGGGCACAACAACCGTAAAACTCCTGCGTAGAAAAGGTTGACATCAGCCAATTTTAGACACAGCAGCTACTACAGAATTTGCACTCTATTCTGTCTTGGTATTGGGACTAATCACAAAAATTCATTTCACCATTTATAAGCTGAAATGAAATAAACTAGCTGTGTATATATTTTATATATGTTATTTCTCCCAAATTTCTCTCATACACCATACTCACAGTTTCTTTTAAAGTATTCCAGGAGGATAAAAGCATTGAAATGGCATCCAGACTATAGCTAGCACAAAAAATAACACATACAAAACACATAGGAATTTCTTAAATAATTAAACTTTTTTTTTTTTTATCAATACCACCCACCATCATTGCATGAATTTGTTGAAAATTTCATAATCTCTGCCTTAGCTATGGAAATGTATGAAAAGAAATAAAAAGACAACCAATACTAATCTGCCAACATAACCACTTTAAAACTAGGCAGCCAAGGACAAGGAAAGTAAAAGTATCAAACAAAAACTAAAACAAAATATCTCGTCCGGGCAAAGAAATGATAGACGACCATGCCGCACCACGCCGAACCACACCACACCATATCTAAAAAATTGTTTATCATTTTTTCTCTAATATTTTCCCGCCGTGGATTGTATATCTAAATCTCACACTTTGAAACTACTGCACAGAACGTAAGGTCGGGATAACTCGATAAGGCGTTATTTGTTGCAGAGGCCCTAACAGCAACCTTTTTGGGCCGAACGAGCATAAGCTAATTCAACGGCGGCTTTCCCGATGTTCTGAGTTGTGTTTAAGTGCGTTTTTTCGTTATCCAGAAACCATACTATTTTTGAGACAAAGTTAATACTCAGCTTCAACTAGTAACTGCCCATGAAAATCGGCTCATTTTACTTTTCAGTTATTCTTTCTCATTTTTAAATTTGATGTTTTTATTCAACACAGCAGAGAGACCTACTAAATTATTAAAACTATTCAACAAAGGATTTGTGAACTCCATTTAATGTCGAGATATATCTTGATACCATGTGTTCCGTTTTTGTATTGATATAATGAAAATGAGGAAAGTAAACAGGGGACTGCTGGATCCCACTTTTAAACAGTCACCAGGTTTTGCTACTGGAAAATTCCAGCTATCGACTGTTTCTCTAGTCTACCCGATATACCGTTAGATATATGTAGGGTAAAAAAGCCCGAAACAGTATATATCGGGTAGACTACTGTTTCTCCAGCCTCAAAAAAGGAAACAATAGTATTAAAAAATGAAAGTGGTACAGCATTAGATAAAGTTCAACGGCCAAAAAGTTATCAGTCGTTCTTCTATAGAAAAGTCTCTTAAATTTGTTTGTTTGAACGAGACAAATTACCGGATGTCTCGTTTTTTCAGACAGTTTTAAGAGAGTTTTGACCAGTGATAACCTTTTGCCCGATAATAGACAACCTCCTAGAATTGGCTAGGTCGTGGGTTCGAGTTCCGCCTGATCTGAAGATGTCACTGATCAACTTCTCAACGAGTGCAATTAATTTTATATAACGGTATTAAAAAATCTCACTTCTTTTTCTAGCTTTCAATTATCGAAAAAAAGATCTAATATGCCGTTTTTGTGGACACAACTTGCCTAAAAAAACGTAAGGCATAAGTTGGAAAAAAACTTCTTGACGTATGTACTGCTTAGCAATATACTGGTTTTTAAAAAAAATGAAATACCTTACAGTCGTGTGGTGTGGTTACCCACATTTGAAAGTCAAATTCCAGAACTTTTCAAGGACAGTTTAGACATTTTTTCAGGACTTTTTTGAGTTTTTATGAGAGGAAATATACAATTTTCGATCCCGGCTTCGTCATGCGAAGGGCCACCCATGGTTGGAAAAATGAGTGGAAAAAATTTAGGATATAGATTATTTCTGCAAAATGAGCTCAAATATATTTATTCAGCCAGGACTTTAATTTTTCCAGGACTAAACTAGTTTCCAGGACTTTCAAGGACTAGTGGCTACCCTTTATACAGAACATTTTGCGAAATTGGTAAGATGCCCCTTTCGTTAATGGTCTGAACAAGGAGGTAGAAAACTTTTAATTTCAACTTTGAACCAACCTCGTTCCTAGGGCCTCGTCTAGCTTTTTGCGGCGCGCCGTAGAAGAGGCCCTAGGAACGAGGTTGCTTTGAACATGTAACCTTTAGAAAATAAATTAAGAAAAACAACAACATTTGTTTATAATAGTAATTATCATTCTTTCATCAGAAATCACGTTTCTACGTTGCAATAAATAGTCATTTGAAAATCCTACTACATGTTCTAGAAATTGTAACAAATACTGTGGATTCTAAAATATACGGATAAATCCAACCTAAATATGCCTTCAAAAATCCTGTGTTCGGAAAAGAATTGTTGAAAAACAGACTTAAAGACGGAAGGATTTAATGCGGATTTAATTTTCGACCTTCAATCAGAAATTCTTAAAATATGGATACATTTTAATAAATACAACTTTCGGAGAGGTATATCCACACAAAGTCTTCAATTTCGCGGTAGTTGATTTTTGTTAATCGTACTATATTACTATAGTAAAAGCTACTAGGTGGCGAGTTAAAATTTGGTGAATATCTTGTTGGGGAATTCTCAAAAAGTCCGAAAGCCGCGTTCTAATGCATAAAATTCACATATCAATTAAGATTTCTGAGTTCTAGGTTTAGAAACCGCCACCAAAAACCGTCAAAGCTACCAAATCAATCAAGCAAGTTGTTCATTTCGCATGCGATGCCCTCTTTCACCTAGCTTGCATTTGTTGGTGGCGTAGGTTCTTCATCTTCACGTTTGTTATCATCTGGTTTCATGGCTGGGAAGAACAGCACCTCCTATTAAATGATAAGAAAGTAGCTTTTTTATAAACTGCCCAAATGCATAAAAATGGTGTTCTTCTGAAGAATAGTATGGCTGTTATCTCTTGGTGTTGGCTTTATGAAAGCTTTTCAAACAATAAACGAAAGGTGGCTTTTTTGTAATCAATGCAATAATATATGAAAAATATCCGCAATTTCATGACACGGCAAATTTATTTTCCAATTTGCCATGACATGATAATCCTCATTTGTTTCAAAATTTTCGCCAATTTATGCGTGCTTAAAAACAGTTTACAAGATAAATTTCGACGAAAATCTATATAATAAAAGCGGTGTTTTGTCTCTTTCTATCTATGTACGCATTTAAAATGGTAGCCGAGCTGTGTGTTTCAGAAAACTTTTCCTCTGCTCTGGGATTTCTAAACCATGTGGTAATTTTTTTAACGTCACAAGGGAATCAATTAATGACGTAGTTAATCGACTACTACTTTTTTAAATAAGATAACTTAACTCCCAAGGGGAATGATACGTTAATACACATGGGAGACATTTTAAATTGATGAAAGAAAATTCAATGTGAAATACTGTAAACAGAGAAGCCCGTAGTAGGGCGCTGAGATAAAAATATACTTTTCAAGATGAAAGCCCGAAGGGCGCATACCCATATATCGATACCAAGTTTCACTGCGTAAGCAGTCTCTTCAGCGTCCTTACGACGCTGGTTTACCAGCTAGTTTATTAATAATCATGCGAAAAAAGTCCAGTAAGAAATGTAACCCACCTTAATGTTATTGGAATCGGTTAGGAACATACACAGACGATCGATACCCAGACCCCATCCGGCAGTTGGTGGTAAACCGTACTCTAAAGCTGTACAATATCCTTCGTCGTAAAACATCGATTCATCGTCACCAGCTGCTTTGTCCTGTAAATTGATAAGAAGAATAAAAATGTAATGTAATGAACTATAACAACATATAAAGTGTTATGTAACAATTTGAAAATTGGGTAAGAATAATATAATTTAGTGAAACAACTGTATAATTAATTACACTTTCAAGAACAGAACAAGAACAAAGGTTAACAATTTATAAGACTCTCTAGTTTATACAGCCGGTTTTATGTCTAATTCAAATATTTCACGCGTGTACTTATTAAAACAGCTTAAAAAGAAGACGATGTATTGCCTTAATAAAAGAACACAATTTTATCGTATGTATAAGTACAGGTGAAATATTTGAATTGGACGCGACATAAAACCAGCTGTATAAAGCAACTCTAGCATTAAATTTGTTACTTTTTGTTTTTGCTACAGGGACGGACAAGTCCCATTATTGCTCCTTAATGCAAACTAGTTAGAATTTCCCCAAAAAGCAAAACAGTTTCTTGGCGTACCTTAGCTTGATTTTGGAACATCTGTCTTTGAACAAATGGATCGTTCAATTCTGTGTATGCATTACAAACTTCTTTTTTGCAAACGAACAATTCAAAACGCTCTGTAAGTCCAGGTTCAGTACGATGCCTAAAAAGTTACAAATAAGTTACTGCCAATACAGCCAGCAATTATCAAAAAATAAATATATTATTGTAAATATATGGTCGATAATTTACTATACTGTAACGCATCGATTTATCCCCCCCCCCCCCCTCAATGAGCGCCCCTCCTGGAAGCCAAAATATTAAATAAGTGCCTGTGCGCTTAATCGAGTACGTGAAAATCTGTGGATCCACGGGCTGGAATAATGTATAATTCTTATGAGTGTTCGTTAAGTATTTGATGTCTGAAACATAATGAACATTGGTTGAGTCCTACCATTTGGCCAATGGACTCATAATTTGTGGATGATCCATGATAAAGGTTGGATTAACGCATTGCACTTCCAAAAAGTCACCAACAAGCTAAAAGTTATGTTAAGAAATTATTTACATGTAACAAAAAGCTTGAGCTGTTTTAATGGAGTTTTTTTTTTTTTAATTCAAGAAAAGCATATAAATTATAAAAAGATATTTATTTCTGATCTGTATACTTCAGTTTAGAAAAAAACTAGCATAGAAGTGTCCAGCGTATAAATCTACTACAAAAAGAAGTCAAACCTTGTCTAATAGACGTGCAACTGTTCGTGGTGAAGAGCAATCGACATCTTTCTTTTTGCAAAGATCGTCTAAGTAGTTACGTGCCTCTATGAAAACAAAATGAAAACAGTGTAAAAACAAGAGAATCCTGGATTGATTTTTGCACATAAGCTATAGTATATCGTGTTATCCATAGAATAAAATTTGATTTATCTGAAATCCACGAGTATAACAGAAATCACTATTCGTTTGAGAAAGTTCCTTATGGGTATCACTTTATGGCGGTACCACATTTTAATTATAATATATTTAAATTATTTTACAAAATTGTGGTTTTTTGAATAATATTTTTTTGTTAACATATATGAATTTACCGTCGCTTAGAAGATCCATTTTAGGGAACGTGACTCCAAGCACCTTTTGTAATTCAGAAAGCATTGACATTCTTCGAAATGGTGGTGTAAAGTCTACTTCTAGAGGTTCTCCGATACCAGATTCAGATTTGTCTGGATGGAATGTTACCTTATATGTACCAAATATCTTCATTACCATTCCTACATAAGATAGCAAATGAGGATTATATTTTTTGTTAGTAAAGGTCGTAAAGTTAGGAAAATTCCAAAAATAATAATAAATACATATCACAACAATCAGAATCAGAACCAAAGATTTATTAAATGTTTTTCTACACTAGAATGTAGAAATTGCCTTGAGGTGTTGAGGTTAATTCTTTGCAAAACTTTAGTAATTACCAGAAATCATTTCTTCGGTAAGCTTCAACAGGTCATTATAATCTGCATATGCCATATAAAATTCACATGTTGTAAATTCTGGGTTATGCGTCATGTCAATGCCTTCATTTCTGAACTGACGTCCAATTTCATATACTCTGTCGATACCACCAACAACAAGCATCTTAAAAAAAATTGTTACTGTTATGCACACTTGATAATTCAAAAAGATATTTTCCTTTATGTCAATTTACCAATCTTTATTATTTTTAATATTATTATTAAAGAATCTTCCAATATGATAAACATGTCATTTCAGTACATAGTGTCCTCCTAGGTCAGCTCCCCCCTCCAATTTTATTTTTCCTTAAAATTATGTTTCCCCCCTTCACTTTTGAAAATTTTACATATAAACAAGTTATCCATGAATGGTTAGGTTATTGGTCAACTGGTAAATTATCGGTCAGCTGGTAAAATATCAGTCAATCAGTAAAATATTAGCCAAATTAGTGGTCAACGGATAAACT
>JAYRBV010006791.1:0-14235 GCA_036023255.1 Mitrocomella polydiademata
TTGACGAAAGGTAGGGGGCTGAAGATTCGCCCCCCCCCCCCCCCTAGGCCGAATAGGGTTAAGACAAGCTTTATGAAAAACGCTTGATACATCTTCTCGTATTACATGTTTGTTTGATGTATACAGGGTAGCCATTAGTCCCTGAAAGTTGACATCCTTTGGGGTTTATCAAAAATAAATATTTAGGTGCATTGCGTGAAAATCTAGAGTACTTAAAAATTCAAATTTTTCAAACTCAAAGGGTCCACCATTGTAAATTTTCCTGAAATTTAATCATAAACTCCCTAAAATCATAAAAGTTAGTCTTATACAGGGGAGGTTTAAAAGTATAAACAACGATTCTGTGTTGTCAGTAACGTAAATATAAAGAACAAACAATTTTTGGAATTTCAAGAAGGAAATTAAAGTGACCATCGTAATAAATATTTGAACGAACATTTGCAAAAATATTCCCGACAAATAATTTGTTTACCTAATCCTGTTTTCCAGACACAACTTTGTAAATAAATTTTCCTAAGCTATAAAATATAAATCCAACAAAAAAAATAAAGGGCGAAAGTAATATGAAAACCTCTAAGAACAAAAATATTTCTCCCAACTTATAAAAATCTGAATTTTGTGTTATATCGATATCATTGGAGAAAGACCAAAACGTATTGACAAGCGTCAGAAGTCCAAGTACGGATATGGAAATCAACTCCATTAAATTGAGATCACTGTTCGCGTACGGTTGTGTGAAAAGATCGTGTATCGTGAAAAGTAACAGCAAAGCTCCAATTGGGTATAGCGACATAAACGTAGAAGTGGTCACAAGTATCAGACGTCGTGTGATCAATACAGGCTCCCAGATGATACGAAACTCTTCGTTTTCACAAATAGGTCAGAACGGTTCGTTAAGTATAGAAAGTTCATGTTTAACTTGGTACATTCTGTTTTCTTCCTCTCCTTCTTGTACATCTGCATTCCTCCTCACTAAGAATTTCAAAAGATACCAAACGATTGACGGTGGAAATGTCATCATGAATAAAAATTGGTTCGGAGTCACTCTGTGCGATCTTAAGAGACGACATCCAATGTATATTGACAACGGGAAAGGAATCACCCAGATACCTATTAACCACCAAATAAGTTTCTGCCACGGTTGGTAACATTCAACTGAGGCTTGTAAGTACAAATACAATCCACCATCAATGTTTACACATTGGACGGCTTGCAAACAGAATGTAGCGATAGTTGAGTATCCGATGAGGAGAAGCTGAATATACGCTCCTTTCAAGCGCACCAGTAAGAGAAGGCCATCATTTGCAGTTGGTTCACCATCTGTTCGAGCTTCCCGAGAGCATTTTGAACGACAAGCCCTGCGACAAGTATTGAATACGATCAATAACAGTAGTAATGATATGCATGCAATAACAAGACTCAGTTTTGCAGCTTCGACTACCATTATGCTGTTTGTATGTACTGGACAGATGTTGACATTAGCGGAAGATTGAAAGTCAATTTTTACACTGAAAAATGACGTCACTATGTCAATGATTTGTGGCAGGGTGTAAAGAGATTTGGCTGAAGCATTGATTCGTATAATAGAAGCTGCCTGGTAGAAGAAAAACGTGATTTTGATGATCCCTGCAACGGTATCTTGCCTGGTTGTTGATTCAGGATCGGTGTGTGTCTCGTTGTCGTCTTGGAGCAGGAAATAAGGAGAATCTTGAGAATTTCGGTTATCACCAGTAAATGAGATCGTATCTGACGAGTTTTCGGTCGAGGCTCGACATTTCTTTGACACTGCAAATCGTATGTAATTGATAAATTCCTTATTGTACATGATGAATAAACAAATCACTACAGTTGCAAGTACATAAATGATCCAAAAGCTTTCAGTCGGACAGTCCTGGGATTGAACACATTTGTTATGACCAAGCAAGGAGATGAAGTAACCATCTAAACAATCACCACATAGCCGTCCTGTTCTGTTATTTGCACATGTGTTGTAAGATGTACATGTCTTCAATGTCAAGCAGCAGAATGACGGTGGGCATAATGTGAAATTGACACCTCCAGTTAAATTAGAATGTCCCCAGTAATGACCTTTACTTCTGATCCCATTGACGCAGGAAGCTTGGTAGGGGCATTTATAGCATGTAATGTTGTGCTGATGAAAAGTAGAATCTCGTTTCCAGTAAATTTCAGCAAGGTCATTAGTGTTGTAAAATGTAATACCACATTGAAGACAGCTAAATTTAAGATACTCTGGTGTAACCATGTTAGACTTTCTTTCTTGTGGTTGATTGGACATTCAATGGTTACGTTAGATAGCGACCATCCAAGCACTGCACTAGGAGCTATCAATACAGCAAGACTGCCCTGAGGTTGGACACTGGCTTTTATCGCAATATCAATCATGGTCAAGTTAGGGTAATAATAACCACCCTCTACCAGTTATTTGTAAACTACCAGCTTGTGATGCTGGTGCGGAATTGTTTAGAAAACTGCAATTGTAAAGTTCGATTTTACTTGAAATCGAAGTTACCGCACCAGCCCAATTTAGTGGCAAAAATGTTTTATTGCTCATTGCTGAAGTTGTTATCAAGGAATGTTGTATTATGAATTTTAGCTGATATTTTATGCATGATTAATGCACCATATAAAGCATCTTGGAAAACACACGAATCAATGTTGAGATGTCTCCTTTCCGAAAGATCAAGACCTGAATAAATATTCAACTGTGCCATATCTTTAATTGAACCTTTAAACTTTGTGTTATTGATAATCTGAAAATAAAAGCCATTATTGTAAGATTTGTCCCAACTGAATGATAGTGAAGAAAAGCTAAACGTGCAGTTATTAACTTCGACATATTGTATGTTAGATAATCCTATTGTAATTTTCGAAAAACGACAGTTTATAAATCTTAATCTCTTACTGATACCAGGCGAACCATCTGAAAATAACTCGAAACTTCGAAACTCACATCTTTGAAAATCTATTTCTACTATCGAATCATTTTCATTTTTCTTCCTTTCCAATCTCCTGACACTTTCGATAGGAAAAGAGGTTTCAAACATAACATCTTTAAAGTCTATTTTCCAGAAGCAGTAACGGATACCAGAGATTGTACCATACGCAAGCACCAAAGGAGTGCTTATATTACAACGAGCTACCCGTAAATAACCTGAAGAAACTTTTATTATGAATAAAGATTGCATCATTTTGCAAATTTTGTAGTTTACTTGAATCTTTACTTTGTTCATAGACAAGTTTGCAAACACACCTACCTATACAGCCCTTCAAATCATAGTTGCATGAATTTTTAAAGACGATGGTTGGATATTCAATAGCATCGATGTTGGAATAAGATGTAATGTTGATGTTTTTGTCCACTTGTAATTGTTTGTCTTGGTAAAATTGGCAAGCAGCGTCAAGGAGAATGGTGTCCGAATTGTCCGAAATTTGGATAGCATGTTGTATAGTAGCACATGGGTGAAACTTGTCATATTCACAGCCCGTCATTGTATCGTTACTGTACTGGTCACATGACACGTAGATGTCTTTTGATGTGGTAGTAGCTGCAAAACAAAAACAACAGAAATTTCCATAACTTCAAAAGATTGAATTTTCGGCTCATCCACGATGTAAGAATGCACAAACTACGTCATCAAATCAACCTTGTTCTTTAACTATAGGGGGTGGGTAAAGGTGCATAATTGGTCGCCCGTCCTTAACTCCTAATACTAACAAGTCCCCCGTCATAGGACTATCCTTTGTCTCCTCTAATAAGGGACAACAAGGGTGGAGTGTGTGCTCTCACTCTTCCCCCTCCCCCTTAACACTGGACACACACACAGAGAGAGAGAGAGACCCCCTTGTCGCGAGCGTCGCCTAGGCTTAGAGTGAAAAAAGTCAAAATGTCGCGAATGTCGCACGCGGGTGGAAAAGCATAAACCGCCATCACCCTACGCCCATCCGTTGTTCCTATTAGCAACAAGTCCCTCCTAAGGGACCACAAGGGTGGAGTGTGTGCTCTCACTCTCCCCCTCCCCCTTCACACTGAACAGAGAGAGAGAGAGAGAGGCCCCCTTGTCGCGAGCGTCGCGAGCGTCGCCTAGGCTTAGAGTGAAAAAAGTCAAAATGTCGCGAATGTCGCGCGGGTGGGAAAGCATAAACCGCCACCACCCTACGCCCATCCATTGTTCCTATTAGCAACAAGTCTCACCTAAGGGACCACAAGGGTGGAGTGTGTGCTCTCATTCTCCCCCCTCCCCCTTCACACTGGACACACACACAGAGAGAGACCCCCTTGTCGCGAGCGTCGCCTAGGCTTAAAGTGAAAAAAGTCAAAATGTCGCACAAGTGGAAAAGCATAAACCAACACCACCCTACGCCCATCTGTTGTTCCTATTAGCAACAAGTCTCACCTAAGGGACCACAAAAAGTAAAAGGTCAAAATTATTCCATTTAGATATTTTCGTTTATTTGACTTTGAATATTACAAGAATTGACTGCGAGGATGAAAAATGTGCACCTGTACATTAAAAAGTGGTTTTTAACAAAAAATATTTCTCATAAAATGTACGTATAAAATACTGTTGTCCTGACAACAAACAATACGAGGAACCAATTTGCTATTAATCATCATCATCGAGTTTCTGCGTAGAATTTACGAGGTGTATTATCATTACGATGAAGATGATTGCTCTATTGGGACGAATGAAATACATGAAAACGAGTTTGGACTCGTAAATTCTGTTCTCAAAATTTTCCTACCAGCTATCGTTGTTGTATAGAAAAAAATCCTAAGTCAATGGGGTTTGAGGTTTACTAGTGTCCTGTGTCCTCACTCGCTTCCAAATGTGAAGCAATATATTTGAAGCCATTTAGTTTTTTGGATTATTCAGCAATAACCGATTACACAAATCTGTCAACCTGTCCTAGATCTGAATTACAAGGCCACCTTCCTCTGATTTTGTTGCATCAAACACATTGTGGGTGTAAGTTAGTTGGAAACACAATTTCCTTTAAAAGTTTTAGAAGAACCAATTGTAAATATTTTTACAAATGGATGGTCTCGAAATCTCCATCCTCATCAAATGCCTCATTTGTTTTCGCATCTTTATTTTTCTTATCTTTGCTGCTGTTGTCACTGTTGCCCTTTTGCTTCGGTTGGACTTTGACACTAGCTTTCACTGTCGCCTTTGTTGCTTTTTGTAAGTCAACAACCGTGTGAGGACTTTTATTTTGTTTTATGGGTTGTTTGGTCGATGGTTTTGATGTACTAGCCTGTTGCTGTTGTTGTTGTTGTTTGCTAGCAGGTTCCTTTTGTTTTGGTGTTGACATAATGACTTTTGAATTAGGGATGGACATGTCACTCTTTCTACTACTTGCCCTACCTCCGCCTCCCGACGATGTGGGCGGTTCATCTTTCCACCCTTGCGAGTCAGCAACAAACCATTCAAAATCTTCTGGACTTTGCTCTTCCTTCTCGTCACCCTCGTACTGCATCAATTCATCGAGCTGGACACCAATCTCGGGATCCAACTCGATTTTGTTATTTCTGCGCAGTAATTTGAGTACCAGTCTCATTTGTGTTTCAACAACGCCCATCTTTGCGTTCATGCGTTCCGTCTCTCTTCGAAGCTCGCCTTTCAGTTCACTCATGCCACTCAAAACATCCGAATTTGTATTGGAGTTGTAGGAATGTTCCAATGTTGTCATATCGGTGTCAGCAATCATAAAATTGTTGGATCCATTCTTGGAACTTGTTCGTAGTAGTTCCTTTTCTTTCTCTTTATAAGAAACTTCTGTGCTAATGATTTCTCCACTCTTTGTCACCGTTTCGAGCTGAATAAAGAAAAAATTTATATTTTCAGCAACACAAAAATAAAGAGCACTAAGTGGACTCTTGGCCGAACGGTTAAGGACTTGAACTTAGGACCGAAGGATCCAAGTTGATAGTTCTGGAAGGCTCTCTTGTAGTATTTTTCTTCTCGAATGGCAAGACCAACATTAATAGTAGTTCTTAAAAATTGAACCATTTTTTTGTAGAGATATTTTCAAATGTTAATGACTTCACTATACCCATAGAGATATAATATAAATAGAGTAGCATCTTTAATTAACTTTTTCATTGAAATAATGCGTGTCCCAAGCATGCGTTCAATTCTCAAAGGAGCTATCATTTTATAGCTGCAAAATCAATTGTTATCATTGATTTAAGGATTTTGTAATAGAAAATCCTTAATTGATTATTACCAACATAATTGATCACACTTGACCGAAATCTATTGAAATCAACTAAATTATACGCATAATTTTGCAAACTTTAGAGGGATATAAAATACGAAGAGTTCTATCAATGGGTAAAATATACACCTTTTTGGTACGACATTTAAAAAAAGCAATGAAAGACCTATTAGAACGGGATGAAAACGGCATGTATAGTTTGGGAGATATTACATGTTTAGAATTTACATTAAAAACGCTTTTACTCCCTTCTTATGTTCATATTTTTGTATATTTCAAATTCAAGGAATAAATAACGTATATAGCTTAATCATAATCTGAAAAATTCATGACTTGATTAAGTTTCAACTCGCAGAAATTGATGATTTCTTAAAAATAATTAAGGCCCTTTCCAGAATTTGACGTGTAAAACAGACCTTACTTTAGGATACGCATCGTATTTTTTATATGACCTACAATTAACTACTGACAAAATAGACGCGATCATAAAAAACTAAAGATGTTTCTCTATTCATATTTTATCTTTATGCATTACGCATTATTATTGCTCCGTTCACTCGAAGGTCTGTTGGTAATTTCATGCTAAAGATCTTTGTAAATATGAAGTTGAAAAGCATGCATTGCATAAAACCCAGCTGTTATCACACACTGTTGATGTATACTAAGTTAAAACAAAATTGAACAAACCTGTCTAGTAATATCAAAGGCAAGCACTAAATCGTATTTGATTTTATCATACTCTTCAGGGTACAGAGAAAGTGCTTCCTTTACTGATTCGCATGTGATGCAATGGATAGCTCCAAATGAACAAGCCTTTACATCATACACTGAAGCGGCTGTATCTTCGTCTGTTAATCTCTTACCAAAAGAATCTTCCGGTCCTGAAAGTAGACATGAATAAAAAACAATAATTGGAAAAGAAAATAACAATACACGGTTTCAACGTCTCAGGTTGATATCGATACTCGATAGCAGTAAATGGTTTCTTTTGTTTGCTTATTTTCAGTATAACCGTATAACTAGACATATACGATTGTAAACCTTGCTAAACAGTAGGGTCCATTGACAGTTTTTGAATATCTCGGAGTTTTAGAGGGCTAACTCACAATTTCCTCCTTGAGTCGTTTTTTGAACTTATTATCAAACTTGTCTTATAGCTTAGAAAGTCACGAACTGGTTTAGTGTTTATATTCCAAATAATGCATTGATAACTTTCCCCCTATACGATGAGCTTTATGCAGAAAAGTCTTTTCTCTCGAAAAAATTCGTCACTTTTGTTTGATAGTGTATCTAGGTAACATACCGATCAATCCAGTGAGATCCTTCGCACTGTACACTTCAAGTGATCCGTTAGCCACGAAATAAATAACATTGACATCTTCACCAGTGTTGATCAATTTATCACCAGGTGCCGTCCGAATTGTCCAGAAATAACGTGACAATGCTCTTAAGGCAGGATCAGAAAGGTGCAGGAAGGCAGCGTTACTTTCAAACACAGCTTTATGGATGTTCAAACACAGATCAGATTGCAAATCACGTGGACATGGTTTTAAAATCTAAATGGAAAAAACGTTGGAATCAAAAACAAGTCACGGACCTTTATGTCAGAACAAGTAACATGTGGCAAAATTCAGCGACTCTTTCTTAGAGTATGGAGATTTTAAAGTTTTTTAATTCAGCGTTATGTTATGTTTGGAAATTTAAACTTATTTGTGTATTATACGAACGAATGAACTGAAATGAGCCAGGAATACCCTGGACAAACCCTCAATTTCTTGAAATACAGACCTGTTCTTCATCCGTTCCCTTGGTAACTGCCCAAGTAGCTGTGAAATAGTCTTCCAGCCTTTTGGCCACTCTTGGGGGCATTTTGTAGATCGTGTTGAAGTTCTTGATAGACGACATTTGTTCAGTAAACTCATTTGAGCCTTTTTGTATCTGCGAAATAATGTTGGTAACCTGTCCAAAAATCAGCGCGTATAGCACACCTATCGGAACAAAAAATAAGAAATCAGCGCGTACAAAACATACGAAATTAGCCCGTAGGCTATAGCACACCTCTTCAAACAGAAAATACGAAAAATCGATTTAGCGCGTGATTATTTTATTTTAGCGTCTAAAAACCTACCGTTCATGGCTCCTTTTTGCGTAAAAAAACGTACACTTATCGGAACAGAACATACGAAATTAGCACGTATAGGCTATAGCACGCCTATTTAAACAGAAAATACGAAAAATCCATTTAGTGCATGATTAATTTATTTTTACGTCTATATATCAACTTTTATAATCTAACATCCTCTCCCAAGGTGAAAATAATGGTAAAGGTACCTTATCGGACGTCGGACAAAATTTTCGCCGGACAAAATTTTTCGTCGGACATAATTTATTTCGTCACCTCCAAAAAATTTCGCCACTTTTATCCAACATTGTTTTTATCCGATAAGGTATTCAAAATAATGTCCAAATGCAACTTACATCCCAATAACATGGTGACACAACCAAAGAATTTTTCAGCCACCGTATTTGGTGCGATATTACCAAAACCACAAGTGGTCAAGCTACTCATTGTGTAATACAAAGCAGAAATGTAGACAGTAAGTATATCAGGTCCAGTCCCCTCTATAATTTTTCCATCAGAAGTGAAATTGTAAGGTACATCGACCACATCTGATAGAACATACAACCAGCTGTGTTTTTTAATTCCTGGTTTATCCCAAGTCGCTGCAATTAAATACCTAAAAAATTAACAACAAAACTGCGTGGATAGATTAGTTGGAAAATAAATAATTGAACGACAACGGCGTGTGTATGATTTATTCGAAAAAGCTTTTCGGTTATACCATTTCAGTGTTATACAACAAAATCATGTTCTACTTGTACATATTATTGTGTACGCGTA
Source organism: Mitrocomella polydiademata (assembly GCA_036023255.1). Lineage (NCBI taxonomy): Eukaryota > Metazoa > Cnidaria > Hydrozoa > Leptothecata > Mitrocomidae > Mitrocomella > Mitrocomella polydiademata. Next base: position 9,143 of record JAYRBV010006791.1, read on the forward strand.
AAAATTATTGACGAATTTTTTCAGTATACTTGATAGACTGTTTGGCCTTGTGTTGCGACAACATCAATAACAGAAAAATATACAACAGAATGGTATAGCTAGACTCGAACTCCCGATTAGCAAGCAGGTTACGAACCGTGAGCGCAGACCACTCTGTCGTAGCTCCACACAAAATTTGAAGCTTGTCAAAAGGCCAATGCAAAATACAAAGAGAAAACACTATGGTCTAGTTATTGATCACAATTTCAGAGTGTATATAGATTTACACTCACCACACACACGCCATCCAATGTGCACACAACATGAATACAAGAAGCCAAACAGCTAGTGTGACTGCACTCATTTGCATATACCGTCCAATCTTTTTGCTGACCTTTCCCAATCGGATGAGACGTAATATCTTCAATGCACTCAGAATCTCCAGTGCATTCTAATTGGAATAAAAATCATATTTGAAAGATCATTTATTTAAACCCATTAGTTGGATTTCCCCCTTTTCTGTCTCCCCTTACCTCCAGATCACGCGTCCTTCAAATTCTCAAAAATCTCCGCCTGGCTACCAGTTCTTCCAGCAGTGAAAAATATAACTTTTTAGGCTTCTGCAAGGAATAATGTAATATATACTAAATTGAATGGAACATACCTTATTGTCTAGCATGAAGTTGACGACGCTGTACGGCAGAGCAGCAATGCAATCCAACGTGAACCATCCACGTATGTATTGACGACGTATCTGCTTACTGTTTGTAATAATTTCGCCGTTTTCAACGTACGTCGTAAAGAACGTCAGCCCGATATCAATGACGAACATGACGTCAACAAATGTATCAAAGGAAACAATATATGTGGACTGATAATGGAAACAAACTATGAACGGAACCATAGCAGACGTGTATAAGATGCAGAGAAGGATGAACGAGTCCCAAGCGGATTTGATAATGTTGGAATGCCGAATAAGAAATCTTGGAACCTGGGGACGTGTTAATCCATATACTGGGAAAAACATGTGTTGAATCTTCGCCTTGATCTGAAAAATGAAGAAGACGTCATGATGTTAACACCCTTGTATTGTTGTCCCAGTCAGATTCATCCCAGTGAAAATCACAGTAAAAAGATCGCGGCCTAAATTTTTTACCCCAACAAATCAGGCTTATTAGAACCACCTCACATGATCGAGAAAGCAATTTTAAGAGTCTCTTCAGTGGATTTGACGGTCCAACATTTTACCCATGCTGAATCTGGATTCTGGAAATTCTTTTCACCCAGTCGGTTTTTAATTGCCCATTAGGGCACTGAGACAGGGTTGTATATGCATCGGTAATAAAACATTTTAATGGAACTGTACCAAAAATTAATTCTTACCGTATTTATATCATACTTTTTCTTCCTTTCAATGTCTTTTTTCCTATCCACATGTTTACGAAAGTATTCCAAACTCGGCTTGTTTAAAGCTCTGCGAGTCCCAATCTTCCATAGTCTCTTGGGAGAATCTGTTAAAGAGAGTTTTAGTCTAAATAATCGATGGTAAGGCTAGACTGTTTCATTTGTCGCGCGGGGTCGAGGCGCATGGGAATCGGAGTAGTCTAATTGGCAGATCTTAACAAAAAAGTATTTTGTTTGTATATCGAATGTTTAACCAAGGTAGTTTTTTTAGTACCCAATGGACTGTTATCAATGCGAAACACTCATAATAAAACCATGAAAATTAGCAATTAGAGGTTATCCTCGCCACTGCGACCGGTGGTGGGCTTAAACGTCGATCTGACCAGTAGGAACCGAGCGCATTCAAACTTAGTGCGTAATGTATGTAAACAACAACAGGGCAGTGTAACAGGTGTAGTTGGATATGAAATCGTGAATGAGCAATATTACAAATATCACATGAAATACGAAAGTACTATGGCTTACCAGGTATGACTTCCCGTAAATGTGAAATGTAATTGAAGAATAAAAGGAAAATAGAGCATTGTTTTTCTTTATCTTTGATTGGAATCATTGTGACCAGAAACCAACGTTTTGTACCTAAAGACGACAAACAAATCATGGTCTGTTATTTGTTCATATATTGTCGCTGATAAACACAATGGCAAAATTGGACAAAATAATTTTGAGAATTTTTTAAGTCACTACCGTCATCCTATTCTTATCTTTCTCTTAAAAAAAAAAGTTTTAGGGTGTTTATTATTGCGAGTGAATGTTATGACATAAATTGGGTACCTCCTTTGCTGTATAAGATGATCTCCACTTGTGTGAATGTTTTAGAATTAATTCCTTTCTCAAATGTTTTGTAGGTTTTCCTGTCAGTTTGCCTACCGCACATGAAATTGCAGTAGGCATCTTTTGTGGTGACTTCATTCCTTGTCCAACCAACATCTTCAAAGAATCCTTGACTGCAGTAGATGATGGGGAAGAATTCTAACTTGGCGTTAGCGATGATGAAAGTCGCATCTAAGAGATATAAGTGAATTTTCTAATAACTTTCCTTTCTAACAGCTACAAAACCCTTGTTTTATCTACGTTGAACAACTTGCAAACAACAAGTTGGATCTTTTAAGAAGTGAGTAACTGTGATGTTGTGAAAATTCTTTTAACTGGTGTGGAAATGTATACAAATGCCAAGTGTTCAAATGCTTTAAAATCACAATTTGATATTGTGGCAAAGAAAGACTATGTGCTCCATCCCCTGGAACTGCAGCTGGTTGCTGGACTACTAAACAGGCTTCGCTGCGAATGACATCAGGTCAAGTTGTTGCACATGTGGCCGCTGTGTACTCACTCTTGGAGTTTCAAAACATTTCAAACAGTGATAGCTTATGTTATGAAATCTCATCTACTTAAAGTCTCCTTTGTAAAACACACAAAACACAACCTAACCATTGACTTACTAATATGAGTTACTGTACTAGTAGAGAGTAGAAAAACTAAAATCAAATTCGATACTTTATTCGCTTCAAAATATAGATCACAGTGAGAAAACCGGGGATTTAAAAGGTGACGCAAAAATAAAAATAAGAGAACGATTTAAAAATAAAAACGAAAAAAATTATACCCTTACCAATTTCTTCGGACAATTCATAAACATTGTCAATGAATTTATTCTGAGGGGTTTCCATTTCGTCAATAAGTAGTAAAATGTATATCAAGTAAGCATTATTCCACAGTCAGGAATTTTTTTTCACGGGTATCGGCAAATAGTTTTCACTTATTGTTATGAACGTGAATAAATATCCATTAGGAATGGCTTATAAATATTTGAATTTCTTTCCAATGGACAGTTTACATCATTCGTTGACAACAACCATTCAAGGAAACATCTAAGTTTGATATATTTTGCGCGTTACTAAGTGAGCGTAATCAAAGCTCGATTTAACTTTCATTTATGAACAGTATTTGAGTTGCCAACCGAGCGACGTCGTGTTTCAATATGTTCAATGCAAATGAGACGCTCGAAATTCGATTTATTTTTAGAGTCGAAATTTGTTCATCTTAAACACACGAGATGGGTTTGAATTGTTTGAAACATTTAGGTGTTGTAACGAAAGAAATAATTAACATTAACAATACGTATTAAAAAAACGTTTCAATTATATTTCGTTTGTTAAAATATTTTACAAAATAAATATATTCGTTAAAACTTCGTAATAAAATAGGTAATACAACAGAATCAACTTCACGTTGTGTTTTTGAATGAAAAAGTCTTTCGGAAAGAAAATTATCCTCTCACTGGTTCGCCACTCAACTATTTGCTCTTAAACAAAAACGTTCGAATCTTCAATTTGTTCGGCAGACTTTCAAAAGGAAATTCTCTTAGTAGAAAAGATCCACGCATTTACCCCGAAACTACTGTCTGGAATTAAAACCTGGGATAGCAGGCAGAGCTAATGGTAGTCAGTCGAGGACGAAAATATTGCTTTATTCTGATGTGAAATGACTTTATACCGAGATCGCATAAACGAGTATGCCAAGCCAGTTGACGATGTACCGGGAAGGAGATTGCAAGAGCGAAATGATAGACCTCATGTATTTGAGTCTCATGGGAGTAACAAATTTCATCAATGCGTAAGAAAAGCGCAAACAGATTGAGATACTATATAAGATTACTTGCAAAAATCTCTTGAAACTGAGATAGAATCTATGTAAAAACAGTATTTCGGGAAAGGTCTACTTTGACGAAGAGAGAACAATAAGTGTAGTTCGGATATAAAATTCGGATGAATACGGATTTGTACCTTAAATACATCGATTGTATGTATAGTCACTTTAGATGGAACTGGTTGTTTTAATCATGGAGAAGGGCTGTTTATGGAAAACTGTTTAATCTTCCGTTACAAGGGCAGTGTAGGGAGTAAGAAAAGGTAGTGAAAAGTCTTTCTTCGTTTAGTTTGTCGAAACTCCTGGGTTAATCGTGAACTTGTAAAAATTACAGAAATCTCGTTAATCTTGTCAGACAAACTATAAAAGTAGATATTTACAATGCGACATTTGAAATTAGTCAATACAGGGTGGTCAATCAAAGTTCTAGAGTTTCTCAAGGACGAGTGGCTACCCTATGTTACGATTTGATGTCCTCAAAACTTTAACAGGTTTCTCCATACTCAAATATTAATGAAATAAAAAACAATTTCACTAGTTTATAAAAGCTGATTTAAAAGCTATAAAGTTCGTTTTCTTTTCTTCAGATAAGTCCTTTTCGCCTTTTATATTCATCCAAATTAAGAGATCTTCTTGGGGGGCCAAGCTCTCGCGACGCCATCATTGGTTTTGGTGTTAAGGTGATATTTCTTGAAGCTAAAAAAAAAAAAAAAAATCACTTATTAGTCCGAGTATTTAAAACAAACCAAACTCTCAAAGAAAATATTATTCCAAATCTGGTAATCACAAACAGACGTCTTCGTCTTAAGAAACTCTAATGGATCCGTGACCGAATTGTTGAGACGTTGACAGGGTGGCCACTCAAAATGAAAGTTGAAATTCCAGTATATTCCAGTACATTTTCAAGTATGTTTTTTCACTTTCCAAGTAATTCTGTGATAAAATTCCAGTACGAAAACAAAAATTCCAGTATTTATGACGAAAGAAAATCAAGTATTTTC
>JAYRBV010006902.1:0-14230 GCA_036023255.1 Mitrocomella polydiademata
GGATCGACCAAAAACACATTCCATTCGTGCAACTGGTTTTTAGTTGAGTTGGTTTTTGGTTTGTGCTGAATGGAATAAACCCTAAGTTGCTGTCTGGTCTGGGTTGTCTTTATCGATCCATAACACAACGCACTCAACTTTCGTACTATGAAAGGAAAAGCTCATTCTCGGGCAACAGAAAAGTAAACAAATAGGAAACATGGCAGCAATGGCGATGGATGCAAGTTTTTCTTTAGGAAGTTATATTTAAAGCTTTCCTCCCGAAAAAAAAAAGTATTAATAAAAACCTTCAGTTTATTACTAGAAACAACAAAATAAAAGTAAACAAAAAACAAAAATCTCCATCCGCCATCTTGTAAAAACATGAAAACAAGCCGTCTGACTTCAGAAACTTTCCAAGCCCCTTTTAATTTGAAAGAATGGAGGGTTACGATTAGTTGTATGTTTGTTTCAGGGAATTTGGACTGTGACTGTAGCGTATGGATCATTCATGTAGGTTTGAGCCCCAAGAAATAACTATATTCTTCTTTTTTCATCTCTTAATCACCATAAAACTTGGGAATAAATTTGTACACTAAAATATCTCTTTAACATTTGTACATTGAAAACATAAGAAAGGTATATACCATATCCCCATCGTTATGGGAGTGTTGAAGAAGAAAAAAAGAGTTGTGGTTCAATTCACATAACTTTTGTTATTGTAGCATCCATTTTGCTGACGTATACGTCCTTGATCTGGCTTGAAAATCGATTGCATCGTCTGATTCGTTATTTTCACTATTCGATTGTTGAAGCATTTTGTTCATGTGCTCTAAAAAGTCCTGTTCTGTAACTTTAACTTCTTTAGATGTCGGTGTAGGAAACTTGAACCTTTTCAAGTGATCTGGGTGTCTTTTCAATGTTGTGCAATCGCTGATTCTTTTGACGATGATTATTCTGCCTTGATCTGCGGTATCGCATACTGTGTATTCTTCAGGGCGGAATATTGGATCAAACTTCGATGATTTCTTTGGATTTTTGATCATGACGCTTTCTCCGACTGTGAAATCTGCTGGTGATCGATACTTCGACGCGTTTATTTTCTGTTGTCGTTGTGATTTGAAGTCTTTTCTTCTGTGTGTAACCAACACACAGTTACATGGTTACATGGTCAAACAGTTACATAGTTACATGGTTACATACTGTAGTTACACATTTACACAGTTACATGGTTACACAGTTACATGGTTACATACTAGTTACACAGTGTGACCATGTAACCGTGTAACTGTGTGTAACCAACACACAGTTACATAGTTACATGGCAGTGGCGAACCCAGAGTTTTTTTGCGCATACTGTTTTGGACTGGGAGGCCAAAATATTTCTGATATCAATAACACTCTGTACACAAGAAAAGGCATTCCCAGAGAATACTTAATTCTAGGAGAATTCTTTAAGTACTGTCGCAAATTAAAAGACTGGCTTATGTGTAATCATTTTCTTTGTTAAAAATTAATTGGGCGCCCATACAGTACCGTACAAACGGTATTAAAACATGGTTACATGGATTTTATCAATCATTTATAGATCAATTCTTATTGATCGATTATTGTATTTCGTAAGTCTCAGATTATCGATCTTTATGATCCATAATTTGTATTATTTTGCTACAAATTGATCCATAATGTATTACAAATGATTGATAAACTGATCGATAAAAGTTAGGTACTCCGTTTCCCAAGGAGCGTCACATTAGTTATGCTGAAAAATACAAAAAAGGTAAACATAAGAAAGGTATATACTATACAGTTGACACCACAAAACGTATTTGTGAGCAGCAAAAGTGAACAGCAGAGACGCAAACCGATCCTGAAAGGAGGAAAGTAAATGTTTTCAAAGAAATTGCCATATGGTTAAACTTCGTTAATATAGACTGCTCGCCTGACATTGAATTGTCAAGCATTGAAAGTCATCATATGTATGAAACCCTAATTCACAATTGGTAACAGGGTGTGAACCCCCCCCCCCTTTTTTTTTATTCATCCCCAATCATTTCTTTGTATATTTCTTTTTAGTGGTACAAAAACTAAGCATTTTATAAGTAGAAACATGATACGAAGATCATCAATTACCCTTTATGCATTTGGTCATAAATAAACTCATTCACTTTAGATATAATTATATAAAGGGAAATAAAAAAGAATATACAGAGTATCTGTAAAAAACCGGCTCAAATTTTATTAACAAAAAAAATCACTTAATTTATGTTGAGAAAAAAAAACGATCAAATTTTACGAGAAGCAGAATCTAATTAGTGTTGTTATGGTCATTAACTATTATAAAATAAGACTCTATAGTAAATGAAGTCGTAAAACCTCATGGGTATTTCAAACTGAAACGCAATAACTATCACATGGGAATTACAAGCTGAGAAATACTATGCCATAAAATAAGTGTGTCTGTTGTTGTATTCACCACAATTTTAACATAAATCAAATGATTTTTTGTGTAATTCTTTTTTGACCGCTTTTTCCCAGACACTCTGTATATAATAAGATGGGAACACTTAACGAGGTGCGAAAACTTTTTAACATGGCTCAAGATGGAGTGGTATCTTCAAAACTGTGCGACCTGTTAGAACCAATTCAAGAAAAGGCTAAAGAAGAGGAGTTCTTGGGTGCTTTCATAAACCACTTACAAAAAGCAATGATTTATTATAAAGCAGAAAAAACAGTGGAACGTGTAATGGACTTTGTCGCTGGGTTTGCCACCTTTGCCACGATTAAAAAACAGAAGGAATTAAAGGTTTGTTTCGGGGTTACGATCTTAATCTCTTGAATTTTTTACTGCTACAGTGAGAGTTTTAAAAGTAGGTAAATGAGATTGAAAACTTGTTATATATTGTTTTTCATGTGCTGTGCTGGAAAACTTGTTATATATTGTTTTTCATGTGCTGTACATGTACATGTACACTACACATTTTTGATAGTACAGTATACTTAATTTGTTCATTTGTTGTAACCCTAAAAAATAAAATAATTTTTGTGGCACCTGGATTTCTCTTAAAAACACCTTTATTAAAAAACAATCTCAGCACCCTTAAATTTGCTCCTTAAAATAACATCTGATAGGACAGGCCCAATTCTAGAAGAAAAAGGAAACGTCCGATTCTTATGTAAAGGGCAGGGTTTTATACAAAATCTTCCCTGTTTTAACTCTTTTTTTCATGAACAATTTCTAGAGGGCAGTGTCCGGTAGCTTTTCTTCTAGAATTGGGCCTGTAGGAGGGGTGAAAAATATCACTACACCTCAAGGGTCTTTCTGGACACCCGTGAGGGAGCTATGAAACTATTTGAGAATGCTGGCATGCCACTAAAGGTTTTATGTAGGTCAAAATTGAAGAATAATTGTTTTTTTTAGACAGTTTGAAACCTTTCATTTATATCTACAATTTTTTTTACCTTTCAATTAAAGGAATCAGAAACTCAGGATTCAATTGATGCAGAAGATGATGTTATGGAACCATTTCTTTCAAAAGTCTTGAACTTCTTAGTTCAAAATCACAACTCTAGAGATAAAGCTGTTCGCTATCGCTGCTGCCAATTGATCAATAAAATATTGAATTGTATGGGAGAAGATGCAACAATTGGTAAGGACATTTTTCAAGAACTACAATATTATAACTTACTAAAAACCACAGTTGGTAACAGGGTGTTACAGGGTGTTGTATAGCTGATAGAAATTTCTTTGCCCTTCAGGTAAAGATTTAGTTAAATAGTAAGTCTATGTGTTAGACAACAGTCATAGATGCTTTAAAAACTGTTTATATAATCCACACTTTGCACACAGCAGCTGAAAAAAATTGTTTCATATGATAATAGTAAATCATCATCAGTTCATCTTGTCACTTTTTACTTTGTCCATATACTTACTTACACAGGGTGGAAGAAAGGGGTTTTTTGGAACAGACCCTTGTAGATTTTTTAACAAAATTTTGATAGAAATGAACACTCAGCTTTTAGACATACCTAAATAAAAAATATATTGTTTGTAAATGAATCCTGTATGTGAAAAGGTTTTAATATTGTTTGTTCCTACTGTATTTCTAGATGAAGAACTCAGTGACAGCATTTATGACTGTATGATGATCCGTATCAAGGACAAATTTCCTCCAATCCGCATACAAGCTGTTCTTGCCTTGGTACGTTTACAAGATCCTGAGGATGAAGAATGTCCGGTGATTGATGCTTTCCTGCACTCTATGAGAACAGATACTAATGCAGATGTTCGAAAGACAATTCTTTCAAACATTGCTTTATCAAGGAAGACATTGCCATATGTTTTAGGTAATCATTTTTGGAGGATTTTTATACAATATGATCAAATCTCTTTTCTAGGTATTATAATTATTTACACAAGGTATACAAAGCTGTCTTAGTATGTTATTCTAAGCTCAGTCAACTTAGCCTATGTTCTGTAGTTAAGCCTGTGTAGCAGATTCTGATTTGTTTGATTTACTACGGGTCAATACTTTGACCAGGAAATAGGTAAGAAAATAATTAAATTTACCCAGTTCATATCATGGTAACAACACGTTTTTGTTTTAGTATACAGTTTATAAATTAAAGTGGCTGGAGTACTTAAATACTTTAATTTGTTGTAGAGGAAAGAGCTATTTGCACATCAAACTCAAGCTACTTTAATCTAACTTTTAAAAAATGGTTCATATCTGGTTTGAAATTTTTATACTCTCCTTTTTCAATAATATATATTCCACTACTTTATTCGGATAAACTTTCGCGAATCAACAAACTGAAAATATTTTGCAAGATAAACTTTTGCGAATCCTGGTTTTGAGATTTATCATTGGTGTAAGTATAAACCTTTAATTTAAGTAGATAAACTTTCGCGAATGATCATTTTCAAAAAAATTGCGAAAGTTTATCCGTCTAAAGTAGTCCCACTATCCCACAACCACACACTGTATCAAAACTGAGCTCTTAGCCAAATCACATTTTCAATAGGTCGAATCAAAGATATCAAAGAGGTGAATCGTAAATGTGCTTTTATGACTCTGGCTGAGAAAGTATCGATACGAGCTTTTACAATTTCCCAACGTATCAACCTTTTATCAGTTGGCTTGAAGGATCGGTCTACTGTCGTAAAACAGGCGTGTGGCCAAATGTTGAAAGCCTGGTTAAGGTCATATGGTCACAATGTTATAAAATTTTTGGAGGCTTTGGACACAGAAGGCTCTGTAGATTGTTCCCAATTGGTCCTTGAACATCTTTTCAAAGGTAAGAAAATGCTAACTACAGTATAATCACATGTTATTCTGGGTGTTGTTGTCTTTTTAGTTAACATTTACTGTAAGTTTGTTGTCTTTATCCTCTGTAAGAAGAATGGTAACACTGTATATACTCATACAGAGGCTGCACCTGAGAAGCTCCAAGAATACATAAAATTGTTAACCTCTCTGGGTGAAACAACCAATGGTGCCGTCAAATTGATCAGTTACGACGCTTTGTCTCCTGAGATCACATACTTTTGGTATATGTTATGCAAGCACTTGAAAGGTTTGGGTGAAAGTGGAGAGCTACTTTTACAACAACTTCTTCCAGAGCTGACAAACTTTTGCGAGTATATACAACTGTAAGTTGAATTACTAAATTTTGTTTGGGCTCTTACCTGCTATTAGCGCTTATATTTCAGTTTAGAAAGGTCAGTTGGTATTCTTAGATTAACCCATGGTGATTTTCTTTTTCTACACGTATGGCTTCTTGTTTTCTACATCAAATTAAGTCATGAAATCTCTGTATCATCTATTGAACAAAATGTGTAGATTGTTATTATATTTGACAGGTATGCTGAAAGAAACTTCATCGATTCGGCTATTCTCACAGCTTTTGAAGGGAAGGATGGAACTTCACAAGAATTTATTTTGGAATATCTGCTGAATATTGCCGGATTGTTAGACTTTGCTGATGAAGTTGGAAGGTGATACAGTTTACTGTCCATGATTATTCTTACCGAAATTTTTTCAGTTTTGGCTACAGTATCATAGCCGTCAAATAAAAAAGGCAAAATTATGGTTTAATTTTCTTTCGATTTATCTGAATTTACAATATTCAAACTGCGGAATAATTAATAAATTAAATATCAAATTTTACAGGTTTTCCACCGTGTGAAAAAGTTAATTGAGGACATCTTTCAAAACCAGAAAATATTAACGTTCACTGCTTTCATTTGATCTGGTTCTAAAATTATTAGGAACCCTTTTAGAACTAAGGACAATCTTTTCATACGGTACAAATACGCACGAGTAAAGAACCGGGCTTAAACATAGCCAGGCAAGCCATCCTTTTGCTTATGCTTCTTCTCTTTGAGAGCGACGTATGTGCGTTAAGTCCAGCCCGAGTTAAAGAGACAAGTTCATTTCACAAAATCTATAAATTTTTTGTAAAAAAGTTTAATGTAACTTATGTCTAGTCAGAATTTTAATAAATAAAAACATTGCTTTGATCGACATGTTTTGATCTGTCTTAGATAATTTTCAATTTGTGAGAGAAAGGTGATACAACTCACTTGAAAATGGAAATATAAACTAATCACTGTCTATTTTATCATCAAAAGATTTATATAATACTTATTACGTCGATTCCCTATGGTGCGCATGAACCATAAAACTTATTGTTGTTTCTCCATCGGCCGTGCAGTCCGCGTGCATTTTAGATTACAAAAATGAAACGCATGATGAAATGAAATGCTTAGTGTGCTAGTCAGAACTACTGAAACTGAAAAATATTTTGTGATATGATTCCCATATTACGCCTTATACACCCGGGACTCTATTATAGCCTCCTCGGCTACGCTGCGCTTCGCCTGCGGGGGCAATAACCGGAAAAAAGCGAACGAAATGTTCACCATTTTAAATGAATTACTCTTGCATTATATGTCTTGTATATGAATCAAAGAAAATTGTATTGCAAACATAACGAACCATTATTTCTTTAGAAAAAATTTGAAGTCCTTGGTTCACGATCTTTTGGTAACTGATACGATGCCCTTATCTCTGGCTACCATTTTGGTGGATCGATACATTAATGCTGAGAGTAACGAAGTCAGATATGTGCAAGACTTAGTGGAAACTATTGCAGATATCAAACAACCTTTGATGCAGGTCATCACAACTGCAATGAAAGAAAATAACAGACGAAACGAACTGCAAGTAAGTGATCTACTTTATAAAGATTTTACACAGTTTTACATCTTCTTTTACCTCGTTTTTTAACTTTCAGCTTGCGAGAATCACTGTTTCTATAAATGAGTGCAAAGAAGACATAGAGAATGCGATCAAATCCGACGACTTCCATCAAGCGGCTCTACTGAAAGACCAAATGGCCGAGCACGAACAGAAGAAGGAAGATATCTTGGCGGACGTCAACACACACAAAGTGAACGAACCTCGCAGAGTTGAAAAGGTTAGACTTATTCAAAAAGTCGCAGTGGAAGGATTTTTCTTCCTAATTATACTGCACATATTTTTCATGCCGTCTGTGTGTATTGTATTAATTGAATTTTATTTTGTACCAAAAAGGGGGCTATAAAAGCTCTGACGAATGTTGATTTACAAAACGATACACGAACTCCTCTGCATTAAAAGTTTTCCCGAGAAAATTTAAAGGAGTACAAAGAAGGGACCGGTTTTCTTGATCGCACTGAACTGTATACTATACATCTGACAGAAATATAATACCATTATTGTTGATTTTATTATATTTGTTTTTCTTACAGGATGACCCAGAGACAATGCTTAAATGTTTAACAGTAGCTTCCTCGATGCTCAGCCAAGTCAAGAAAGCTGGTGTCAGTCCGACACTTCTAACTTTAAAAGATGAACTGGTAATTCTTTATTTCCAGTATCTGTTAGATATTTTTGAGATAATTCAAATATATTAGTAGGATTCTGATTTTTCCATATTGAACAATTGTATGCCTAAATTGTAATAATATCCTCCGTACCTAGATTTTTGAAGGCGTCAAAAACGAGGATCCATTTATCAGAAATGAAGCCATCAAATGTCTCGGTCATTTGTCGTTGCTTAGCAAGGATTTCGCTGCACAGCATCTCGTTTTGTTTTTACAGGTAATTTTCACTCTTTTCAATATTCCTTCCCTACTGTAGTTTTCAGGATTTGTGGACCTTTTTTAACCCAAAATTAAATTCAAGTAGAAATTTGTACAAATACAGGTATTTATGGGTAAGTCACGCCAGAGCACCCGTCAGGTAACACAGCACCCACTTCAACAGAAGTACCATATGTTGAAGCTTACCTTCGAAGAAAAGAATGCTTAAAATGTTTATTTCTTATTTCTTACCAAAGAAGTTACGCGTTAAGCGTAAACTGCACAATTTAAACATATGTTATCCTGAACGGTTTTTGTTTTTCATCTTCAGGTGGCGCAAGTTGATCAAGAGCTGTTGCAGATCACTGCTGTCAATATAATTTTCGATCTGTTCTTGATGTACGGCCTGGAAGCTTTCGATGTGGAAAAGAAAAAAGTTGAGAGTGAAAATGGTAAGGTTGTAGCAAAAATTAGAGTCAGTTTTTGCATTGGAAACTAACATTGATGTAATGAGGAGTTTATTCCACATAGGAACAGCTTGGAGAATCGTTAAAATGTTGTAGTATTTTACTATGAGTCCATGTAATTTGATAAAAACTGTCTTGATTTTCCATTCGAATTTAAGAAACTTTTCTAAAGACGAAAGACGAAACGTTAGACGAAACCGTTTTGTAATACAGTACAGTACAAGAAAAGTAAATTTGTATTAGACAGACAGTAAAAAAAAACCTGTATAGTGACCGCGTGAAAATATTTTTTTATTTTATTTTTTTGTTACAGAGAGTATAGATGAAGACGCTGATACCGAGAAAGAAGAACAAGAAGATGGAGAGCGAACCATCATTGATGAAACTCCACCTGAGGAGCAAAAAAGTAAAAGTGCTGACAATGCAGCGGAGAGTGTGTTGAGTATTATGATGATGTTTCTGGAAGGGGAAGTATGTGTATATTATCAAATCTTATATCATCTAATAGCTTGACCCGTACTTGTGGTCATGAATTATGAAACAAATGACAAATTTTTCAAGAACCACAATGAACCGAAAAATCCGGTGTTAAGATTCATCTCAGGGGATTATCAATAGACCTTGAGCCTTGCTTCATCTTGTTGCGAAAATACGAACTTTTAGCCTTGCTTTAAACAACCAATGCTCATGATTTTTACTTGCAAGCCGAGATTCGAGTTGTAATACACACGGAGGCCGCTTAATTAAATCACCACGTCCAAATTGAAGTTAGGTCTATCGCCTGGTAAATTAACCGTTCCTTATTTCTGTCATTTCCAGAGTCCTGATCTTCGAACATGCGTTGCCGAAGGAATGGCCAAGCTGTTGATATCTGGTCGTGTTGTGAGTGCTAAAATATTGACCAGACTGATCCTGTTGTGGTACAATCCGATCACAGAAGACGATACCAAATTACGTCACTGTTTGGGAGTTTTCCTACCATTGTTTGCATTCGAAAGCAGGTAGTTATATTGTTTTTTAGGAAATTATTTTATGTGAACAGCAACTGTTACGAATCGTTGCTGGACCAAGTTGAACACAAACTATAAAAACATTTTTTTTAAAGGTAACGAAAGTTTTGTCCGACATTATTTTGCCCTATAAGGTGCTTAACGAATTGAAAAGGTGGGTACTACCAGGTAAATAAAGTAGCAATAATTTATTTTTCAACTTCCTCAGGATGCATCAAGAGCTGATCGAGGAAACCTTTGTGCCTGTCATCAAGACTTTATTGAATGCTCCTACTTCATCGCCCTTGAGTCGTGTCAACGTCACTAATGTCATCGACCTCATGATCCAGTTGACTGATGTCCGAAATTTGGCACAGTTTAATGTAACGACCGAAAAATCACAGGAAAACTTGATGAACATTATGGTAAGTTATTTTCCCCTTCCTCCTAACTAACGTTTACATAATTTTACATTGTTGATCCGTCCACAAATAAATTTTGAGCTTTTTGAAGGTTCTGGTCTTTTATTATTATTACCACTGTTATTTGGAATAAAGGATAGACATTAATATATGTCAGTTTTACAAGAAACTGCCTTACAAATAATAGTTCTGGTTTCTTTCCGTTTCGCTGTGGCTAAAATTCTGTATGATTAGACCGGAACAAATTTAAAAAACTGTCAGTGTTTGATACTTTATTTACACATTTTCATAATATGTTTTGCTAGCATAAGGGTTCTTTAATGACCATTACTCTTAGGGTTTTTAAACTTTTATTTTGTCCATGATTCGTCAAGAGCCGAGACTAATTCCATGCTGATGAATTTCATGTTTCTTCTAAAGGAGTCCCACGTGCACGATTCAATGGCGATGAGATTGGCCAATGAAATTCTCTCGGACCCAGAAGACGCAGATGTCAGATTACTTTGCAAAGCCTTGAACCAATTCAATATTTGTCCACGTAACGCAACCACCATACAGGATTTATTGGAACTTAGCAGTCAATTGTTGGAGGTAGGTTCCAAGTGGAGGGTGAATTTTGTGAAATACGTCGGAATGTGTTTACTGTTGTACGGTATCGACCTACTGTTGTACGGTAATAGACCTTTCCCGAAATAAAATTTATACATACCGGGTGACTCAGAAAAAGGTATACACGATTGACGGAGTATACTTGGAGAGCTATTTGTTAAACTTAACAAATTAAATTGTATGTAAAAGAGGAAAGGCTAACTTATATTTGGGTATATCGTTTATTGAGTTTGGATAATTATTCGTTTAATTATATACCATTTGAAAGTTAAAGTACACTTTAAAAAAAAACAAAAAAACAGGGTATTAAATATCCAAGCTACAGCAAGTTTTTCTTTTCAGTTTTTATTATTACCAAGAGGGTAATTAACTAAACAAAACAATTAAAAATTAAAGCGAAAAACTTTATTCTTCTTCCTAGAAATTCATGAAACTTTGTTTTGTTTAAGGCTTTGAGCGAATTTTTTCATCAAACCAAAATGCAACGTTTAGACACAACCCAGCGTGCTTAAATATATTTAGAGACTCTGCTATAACAAATAACGCACATGAAGTTACAAAACGTTGGCCTATTTCTTATTCACAGTTTATTTTCTTTATCCACAAATATCTTTGTAAAAAAACAACGTGTTAAAGTAAGATCTTTATATCAAATAATTTTAATACCCTAATTTTTGTTGTTTTCTGAGTGTTTTTTAAAGTGCATTTTAACTTTAAAATGTTATAACTCAACGAATAATTATCCAAATTTAAGAAATGATATACTAAAATTTAAGTTTAGCCTTTCCTTTTCTACACACAATTTAATTTGTTAAGTTTTGACAAATAGCCTTCTAAGGATACTTGGTCAAACGTGTATACTTTTTTCTGAGTCACCCGGTAGATTCCTATGATTAACCTCGGTTTCAAAAAACATTTGCACAAGTTCCTATCATCTCAAGAGTGTTTGAACCTTTATTACGCAATGAAATTTGTTACTCCCATGAGACTCAATTACACAACTACGAGGCTAATCATATCATAGGAATCTACATATAAACGGTATTTCGGAAAAGTCTATTTGGTGGCAAGCAATGTCATAAAAATTCGTGAATTATTTTGATCAATTTTGGTGCATTTACACTCCTTGCTTTTATTGCTGAAATGCCCACGGAGTCGACATTATTACTTTTTACCTCTGATACATTTCGTAGGTTCTAGAAACAAATCGCCTGGCCAAAAAACTGATTGAAAAGTTCCGAATGTATCTTGAGAAACTGATGGCTGAAGGTGGCGGTGAGTATCCAGTTGCGCCCGTCGTTAGGACGCACGCCCTTCAGGCTTTCCACCCAAAAAAATGAATTGGAAGAACATTTTTTAATTAATTTTGAAATTATTTCGGCTACCATTAATCCGTACATAGATAGAGAATACGGCTTTATTATATAGACTTGCTAAGATGTTAACAACACTGGATTCAACGAGAAAAATCTACCATCGATTTTAACTGGCCACTTGATAAAAATGTGTGAATTTGACTTTCCTGATTGCCTGTTAAGCAAAAAACTTATCTAATTTACGGGTGAATATTGATTTTATCTTTTAGGAAGCTCTGTTGCATCTAACGATCAAGAAATGGAGGTTGTCACAAACGAGGAAGAATCAGATCGAGGATCGGAAGTCGCTACTTTGAACGTTAGGAATACTTCCAAAACGACATTTGATAATACTCTAACGTCGGCGACAGAGGGTGACGCGACTTTAACGAATGACGGTAAGTCCATGACGTCGCTTTTGAAACCTGTATATGAAAAAGATTCGAAGGAGAATTCAAAATACTTTAGATTTAAGATCTATTTGTTGTGCTAACGATTTGTTGTATTGAGTAATCGTTGGAAAATTTATCTCCTGCTATATAGACCAAACATCGCCAGCAAAGATACGCGATTCGAAACACAAACTCTCTTCGTCCAGCGAACGACTCGTGTCTTCCTCGAAGAGATCGAAAATACAAGATTCTCGACTCAGGTAAGGACCAGCAGTCATACTACTACTTATCACTTTGTTACCTTGATAATTTGGTGTTTATGAATATTGCATTAGTGAAAATTGACCATAATCTTTAATTTCTGTTTTGTTTTTTAGTGTGGACTTCCGTCTCAGTCCGACCAAATCTCTCGGGTGAGTTTTCTTTTTATTCGCTTTATGTACCGAAAAACTCTACCTTGGGAGGGGGGGGTACGAACTAAGATCCTTACACGTAAATCTCATCCAGGGACGAAATTTCACCCCGCCTAAGACGTGTAAACACTTTAAGGACTTTGACCAGAGACAGAGAAGAATTCGTCCCGATGTGAGATTTCGTGTGTAAATGGGGTCTAAGGATGATTTTAATGGGGTCTAAGGATGATGTTCAAATAAATCTCTTGGGGAATTGTGTGTACGCACAAAGATCGCAAAAAATAGCACGTGCAAATATTTCTTGCAACCGAGATTGATTTTAGGAATCTATATATAAACGGTTTTTTGGGAAAGTTCTATTGACATAATCATTGTATTGTTATGCATTTTCTCTTTTAGCGACAGCGATGACGATATTGACGATGCTAGCGACGAAGAGGATTGAAGGGTCAATTATTGAGTTGAAGAATAACTTCTTCTTTTTTTTGTATATAACCAGTGGTTAAAAAAATAAAACTCTTAGGGAATGTCCTAATTTAAAGCGTTTTCTCTCTTTCTTCTAGTACTTATGCCTTGGAACAATATTGGTCCTTCATAATTTGAAAGGTTTCGTTAGTTTTGATAGTTTTAATTTTATGGGTGTCAGAGTTTAAGCAATCAATCGAGTAGAGCTGAAGTTTTTCATTTGTTAATGAAACCATAGACTGGAGCCGCTTCTTTATTACGGATTTAAAAACCGGATTACGGCAATTTCGGAAAAATATTGCGGCACGATACTTTTTTCTCGGAGTCTAGACCTAGACTAATGAAACCAACGTGAAATTGTCGTTCTTTTAAAGTTAGAAATATAATAATCTATTGCTTGTATCTAATAAAACCAGCCCAATCATCATAAATCTTGTATAAAAACTTCAGCTTGACCCAATTAATCAGTACATATAATAAGTACATCAGCGCGTGTGGACCATAAGTTGAAGTTTTCGACCGAAAGTATAAGGGGATGGCGGCTTCATAAAATTGCCTTTAGAAACGCCCTATTTAGTCTCAGAATTTATTTATTTTCACGCTCTGTTGAACTAAAAAAAAAAATACTCAATAAGTTTTGGCGGGAATTCTTGTTTCAAACATTGTTTTGTGTAAGTTGAGAACTGTTCAGCTCAATCGACCGTATACATTTTTTGCATGCTTATTGCTACCAACCAACCCCAACAAATCAAACTACAACGAACTAAACTTCATCAGAAAAACAAGAAATCATGGTTTATCGCTCAATGCTTGGCATTCCATAAAACTCACGATTGAGCGGAAAATGGCGAAGCTGTTCTACTTTTTGATTTGTTTATATTTCTGGGATGCAATAATTGTACATACCAAGGTAAAGTATCGCAACCATACCTAAGAGGTTGTCTATCGGGCAAAAGGTTATCACTAGTCAAAACTCTCTTAAAAATGTCTGAAAAAACGAGACATCCGGTG
>JAYRBV010007346.1:2793-12856 GCA_036023255.1 Mitrocomella polydiademata
TTGTGGAGTTGATTGTGGAGTTTTTGATGGTGTTCAAAGGCTTCTTGTACAAATGTGACACTAGCAAGGCTTCTTGGTTTTTCGGAAAAACGCCGGAAATTGTGGTGGCATCTGTGTAAAACTCACGACAGTCGCCTTTTTTTGTCGTATAATAATACACGGCGCCGTCTCCAGTTTCGAATTGAAAGCATGTTTCTTGCCCTTTCTCCGGCATAAGAATGGTAAAATTGACTTTGGTACCATAAGATTGTGGCGAGGTACTTGATAACACTACGAAACCAACGGATTCAATTAAAGTCAATTGAATCTCACCTTGGGCTGAACTGATGTTATTGGTCACATTATATTCAATGAGTCTGATACCAGGTGCTTCAAAGAGATGGTTGAACTGTTTTCCTGCATTGGATAGTTCAAGGCTACCATTGAATATGATATTCCACTTGATATCAAACTCTTGAGCGTTTGTGGTGACTTTAAAGGAGATTTGTTTACCAACAGGAAAATAAGATCCATCACCATGTCCTAATCGATCTTGACCATGTTTTCCATGTTCGTATGTTATGCTGACGTCAGCAATATTTAACTTCTTTTCAAAACGAATCTTAAATGCTACTTGGAAGTCTTTAGTGACAAGATTTGAGGCCTCAATGGAACCGAAGTAATCACCAGGCAAATCCACCAGACTTCCAGGTAAAGTAATTATGTTTGTTTTGTTTATGCTTTGGGTGGAATGGAAAATCTTATTGTTGATTTTGACAACGTAACTGACATTTGTTCCATGCTCTGTCGTCCATGTCATATTTACAGGAGCTCCCAATAACTTTGATCCAATATAATCCACACTAATCTCGCTCACAACATCCTGTACATAGCATTGAGTCGATATTTCAGACGTGCTTGCTCTGTTACTACATTTAACGGTTGTTTTATAAACTCCAGCTTTTTTGTATACCGTGCTGTAAGTTTTCTTCAATCCTTTTAACTCGAGAACGCCATTTTCATGTAATACGTCACTTAATTCAGTTGTGAAATCGTCTTTTGCCTCCATTACCCAAGTACATTTCAAGTCAGATCCAGTTACCGTTAGAAAGTGGCGAGACTCTTTGTCAGTGACAGCTGGAAGACATTCTAATGATGTTATTTGAACATCCATCACCGGTTTCAACAGAACGATTTCGATAGATGTTTCAACATCACTGACATTGTTTTGAGCATTAACTTTTAGTTGTAAAGCAACACTTGATACACCCGTGTTGAATTGTTTATGCAATTTGAAGCTGTGATCAAAGCAAAAGCTTACTTTTCCGTCTTGGATATGTATTTTGGTATTTTTACCCAATATCTGTTGCCCGTCAAACGTTATAGTGTAGAGAGGATTAGAACCTTCTGTGATACCGTAACAAAACTTGAAAATCTCTCCAACTTCAGCCATGAGTTCAGACTGTGGGGTAGAAATTTCTAGGTCTTGAATCGGCTTTTCAACAATAACATTCATCTTTTTAATAATGATTCCAGTGATATGATTGGTTGCATTGATCAAGATGGTAAATATACCAGGTTTCTCACTGAATAAGATTTTCTCCTTCATTTCTGTTCCATCCGCAAGAAGCCGGAATACTTTTTGTTGAAAATGCACAAAGTAAGTGACGTTAGTCCCTTTGGTCACATGAAACTTCACTTTAAACTCCTCCCCGACTTCTTTTGGAGAAATTTTCATAATATTCAAATCTTCGATTAATCCTTGAACAAACACTTTAGTTTCTGTTGATTTAGAAGATACCCTGTTATTACACGTCACTTGGACATCATAGGCATCACCTGCCGTGTAGTTATGTTTAAACACGTACTGAATATTACTGAAATCAGACATGTTCTCTTGAAGGCCATTTTGATAATAGTGTCCATTGATTGTATCAGTAATTTCTTGAGGACCATCACCAAACAAAATGGAACATTTAAAATCAGAACCACTTTTGATATGGACAGTCACAACAGTGATCTTTGACGTTTCGTAAGCTTCAGAAGTGATGACATTGACACCAGTGACGGCAAGGACAGGTTTGATGATGGTGATACTTGCATCAGCTTCTATACGGCTGACATTATTGTTGGCAATGATTTTCACTTTGTAACTTCCTTGTTTGATGTACGAAACATTAAGTTGTAATTTTTGGCAAGCAATTGTTGATTGGCCGTCACCTGCATCATACTCAAAATGAGGATTACTTCCGGCCTTTAAAACAGCCGTCACCATTACTGTTTCGTTCACTTCAACTTCCTGACTTTTAGAAAGTATAATATCTAACCCATCTAATTGATGTTCAATGTTTACATATCCGGTTACTGTTCCAGCATCGGAAACCTTGTTTCGGGCACTTACCATATACTGGTAAATTCTGGCTTCATCATAATGTTCTGGACGTATAGTAGAAAAAGAAATTCCATCCATTGCTTGTCTCTGGTATTGTAGAGGAATCTTCTCCCAGTTGGCTTCATACTCGATATTACTTCCTGTCCCAGTTGACCATTTAATCTGGAAAGTTGATCCAAAACGTTGTGGTACCACATTTTGTAATTCAAAATTGGAGATTGGAATTTGGATATGGACGCTAACTCTTGCAGTAACTTCGTTCTTACGATTAAAGCAACTAGCCTGGATATCATATATTCCAACTTCTTCGTAAACATGTGAAAACTCAAAGACAATTTGTTGAAAAGGCGCCTCATCCAAAGAACGAGCTTTGTAAAATGAATATTCTTTGAAAGATTTTGTTACTTGTTTATTATCTCCCCAGAGAATTGCACAATTAAAATCGGAACCTTTTTCTAAGGTCAATTTGAGTGTGGTTTTCTGTGTGAGATTAGTTGGGGATACAGTAGCAGCCAACTCCTCGAGATGTAAAACAGGCTTTAGTACAGTAACCATTATACTCTTTTGTTTAGTGCTTGTTGGGTTCGAAGCGTTAACGAATAATTCAAACGTGCCATAATGGCTGAACGCTTTCTTGAATCCCATCGACTTTGTTGTTAAATCTGATGTAAACTCTCCACCTTGGATTTGGAATGTTGGGTCAACAGAGTTTTTTATGCCAGAAATTGTGAAACCAATTGTTTCATTGATCTCCACGTTATCTTTTGCAGCAGTTATAGTGAATTCAGATAAGGGTTCATGTACATTTACACGAGTTTCTGCCTCAACTTTATGGAGACGATTTGTACAAACTGCTTTAATGTTGTGTATACCGCCCTTTGAGTAGACCCAGTTTCGAACAATGAAGAGGTTTTGGAATCTACTTGTACTCCAACGGGGTTCCTTCGTGTAGTAATCCGTGTTTTGGTTTGGAATTTTGTCTTGTGATTCTTGGCCGTAGTGAATGGTACATTCAAAATCTGATCCCTGGTCTAATCCTAATCTTACCGGATATGGTGTGGACATGTTCATATCTTTAATTGTTTTTACGGTGAGTGAAAGCAAGGGTAACACTGGTTTCAGAACCGTAACTTCAACGCTGGCGTGAATTTTACTAACACCGTTATAAGCAGATATCTGTACCAGGTATTTGCCTTGAACATCATATTTGTGAGTATATTCAATATTTTCAGTCTTCAGCTGTTCACGACCATCACTGTATTTGATGTCGTACAATACAGCGCTACCTCCAACTACTGAAGACTTCAGAGTTATGGTTTCATTCACTTCAACTGTAGCAATTCCTACCACAGCAATGGTGACATTTTGAATCGTCTCATCAATGACAACAATACCTTTACGAGTGATACTGTTACTGACTAGATTGGATCCAGTGAGGTTGAAATTATACGTACCAGGTGTTGTGTACTTATCGGATGTGATGAGAATGCGTTTTTCATTCTGTAGGATTTCAACTTGTTTTCCATCGAAGAGAAAAGATAATGTCAAATCTGAACCCCTTTCCACATCATACGAAATATAAAAATCTTCACCAAACACTTGCGGAAGGGTCGGTTTCAAGTAGAATCCATTCAAGGCTACTTGTACAATGATTGTTATATCCGTGGACACACTTCCTAAACGATTATAGCATGTGATTTCCACATTGTGGTGGCCTTTCTCCTCGTAGACGTACTGCGTTTGCAGCTTTACATTTTGGAATTTCTCAACACCCAACTCATCAAAATAAATCAAATCCATTTTGTTGACTTTAGTCACGTGACCTGGTAACCATTTTACCGAACAATTGAAATCAGAACCTTCTTTCAGTGTGATTGACAAGACGGTTGGTACTGTCAAATTTACCGGTGCCGAAGACACTTGGATATTTTTCAAAGCGATGACTGGTTTAAGAATGATAATTCGTTGCTTTATGGTGATGGCACTGACAGGATTTTCAGCTGTGACAGTGATGATATAGTCACCATATTTCTCATATGAATGATAAATTCGATTCCGTTTGGTATCCAACTGCTCCATATCTCCAAACTGAATATGAAATTGATGTTTTGTGACAGCCATATCGTTTTCATACGATATCTCAATTTGGATGATGGAATTTTGTTCGTTTGTTTCCGGTACAAAAATTTTAAATGGGACGAGTGGTTTGTAAATGGCTGCCTGTGTTGATGATGTCACCATGCTGGCACGGTTTGCACACGTGACTGTCAGCTTGTACTCTTTCACCTGATTGTACGCATGCGCAAATGTCATTTTAATGTTGGTGTATTTTTGCACGATCCGTTCTTTGATATTTGTGTAGTACTTGTCGTACAAGACAGATGTATTGTGCTCGTTACCATCCCCGAATTGGATGTGGCAAGTGTAATCAGAGCCTTGTGAAAGAGATACAGTAACTTGTACTGCTTCGCTGACGTTTTCATTTGGTACATTAACTTCCAACTTTCCCAACTTGAGAACAGGTTTTAAAACAGTCACCATTTTGGATTTGACGATTTGGCTGACGTTATTGAAAACTTTGATTGTGACCTCAAATTCTCCAAATATGGAATAAGAATGGATGTATTGTGTGTTTATTGTCAACAGTTCTTGCCGGCTATCTCCAAGAGAAATCTGATATTTTGGGTTGCTTCCTTTTCGTGCGATAAAATCTAGCGTCATATTTTCAAAGACTTCTAAGAAAGGTAACTCCATGAAAATATTGAAATCAACTTCTTCTATTGGGTGTTCAATGATGATCTCAATCGTCTCCTTTTGAACATCTGAAACCAGATTCGAAGCCTCTACGGTGAAATGATGAATTCCAGTTTCCTGGTAAATCTTCTGTGAAATTTCAGTGGATGGTTTTCCCTCGATCAGTTCCAAGCCTTTGAGCTCTTTATTATTCCAGTAGAATTTGTATTGCACTTCAGTACCAGAAGTAGGCTGCCAGTAGAGTCTGAAGCTTTCGCCGTATATTTTTGGTTGTACTTTGTTGATATTAACACCACGCACTTTGTCTTGAACAATGACTGTTGTTTGATTATTGACTCTACTAATTCGGTTGCTACAACTCACACTGACTATGTAATGTTTTGCATCTTCAAGAAAATACGAATCTTTGAATTGGTAATTTTCAAATTGTGTTGTAGATACCGATTGGTCAATGTAATATTGCAAATTAGTGAAATCGTGCCGGGTTGTCTCAACACCATCCCAATCTACCGTACACGTAAAATCTGATCCAAGTTCCACACTACATTTCAAATTGGTTTTTTCTTGCAAAGAAGTTGGTGGTGCAACACATTGCAAGTTCTCAAGATGTAAAACAGGCCTTAGAATGTTGATTTCCACAATAGCTAAATGGCTGCTCACTGGATTATATGTGTTGAGTTTAACGAGAGCTTTACCATAGATATGGTATTCATGAGATGTGTGATTTGAATTTTGATCCTCCAATTTCATCATGTCTCCGAACTCCCAACTGTACCTCGGGTAACCTTGAAACCCAGGGTTGTTGGATTCAGCAATAAAGGATAAGGTTTCATTGACTTCAATGGTGTGTTTTGGTACCCTTATTGAGACAACTTTGATGGCTGGATGTACAATGAAAGAAAGTTCTTGAATTATCATCGGTGTGATTTTGTTTTCAACTTGAATCAAGATTTTGTACACACCATGTTGTCCATCAAACACAGAAGGATTGATGTTCACTTCTCCGCCATCTTTTGTCACTTTGAAACTTTGTTCTCGGTTGTTTATTATAACTTTATAGTTCAAGGGGAACCCTTGCTCAACCTTCCAAAAAACTTTAAACCTTTGTGTCGCGAGTTGTTCTGGAATTTCCTCAATGACCAAACCTTCGATTGTTTGTTGAATATCGGCTTCGAATGTTTTGCTCAGTCTTGCTTTGCGATTGTAGCAGGACACATGTCCTTGGTAGATTCCTACACGAGGATAAATGTAATGGATGACATGTTTTGGAGTGTCCTTGTAAAAGGTGGTCACTTCTTTTGAGCCGTCACCGAAATCCCACGTGCAATTAAAGAAACTTCCCCTTGCCAGAGCTGATGTAAACGTACTGATGTTTCCGAGAAGTGTAACCACCGAATTCACTCCCAAGTCAACAGGCTTCTCGACGTACGAATAAATTCGGACAAATTGTTTGTGTACAACATTGTTGCCATCGCAACCAAGACAAAATGAAATGGTTGGATAATAAGAACCGTGTGAGTCATAGCGATAAGTTATTTCACGTTCCCTGGTGTGAAGTGTTGGTGAACCATCACCAAAATCAACAATTATATGAACATCAGGGTTTGGTTCATCAATTTGGAATTTTATTGGATTACCTGGTTCTGGAAAGTCTTGCTTGATAATTTCCCCCTTAGAGTTCGGAAGGATTACGCTGGCTATTTAAAGAAATAGAGATATGCCTTGTACTTTAAACACATAGAAATTTTGTCTCTTTAAATATTTGAATAGGTTGTCAATAACAAAACTCATTGTTTATCGCTAAAAGTGTTATAGAGAAGTTACTAACAGCAAAAGAAATTATATTATGTCCTTACCTTTTCTGCATACATATTGTGCTTGTATAACTTCCTCTAGTTTCATGGTGTAATTGTAGATTTGTAAGCATGACACGTGGCCCTGAAATGGAGAAGCTCCACTCGTTAATGCTCCGATCCTAATCGGAAACTGTGTCGCGATGTAATTACTACCGATGTTGATTTTTTTCAAGAGTTTTCCATTTTTGTATAGATATGCATCACCGCTCTTGAACTCATACGTCACTGCGATTATATTCCATTTTCCCCGTTCCAAACATTCTTCACTCAGATCATCAACAAGACTCAACGTTCGCTTCACCAATCGGATGTTTGCAGATGAAAGCGATGGAGTGGTACCTTTTCTTTGGAATATCTGCACTCCTCCTCCGTTGATTTTATAAGTCAAAATGTTGCCATTTTCTCCTTCTGGGTAAACACTTAACACGATGGAGATATCTTTTGCTGTATCAAACTTCGTGTTTTTTGGAATCTCAATATAAGAATTGATGTTACCTCTTAAAGCAACAGCTTTTCCGTCACTCCCATCAATGTCAGCAACGTAGGATACTCCAACCATCGAAGCTTCGGTGTTGTCTTTGTGGTACATATTCTTGCCAGTTGTTGTTCGGTGGAACGGGAAAAAACCAACTGGTGGTCTTTTAATGTTTTGGCAAATGCCATCTACATTAAATAATTTAAATCCATTTAAAATCTTATGCAAATTGTTCCGCGGTAACTTTTTTAAATTTTCGGATTCGCAAAATTAATTAGCCTGATTTATTTACTCTAGCTAAAATTAAATCAAAATATTGAAAGTTTAAATTGCGAAATGTTGTTTCCAATTCACAAAAATACCAAATATGGATGGCTCACCTTGCTGGGCAGTTATCTGCTCCAATGTCCATAGAAAAATCAAAAATACTGTATTGCAAATTTGACGTCGCATTTGAAAAGATTTTTATCTAGAAAAAAGAAACGGTTTGTTAAAATATTTGATAAAAAAACATGACGAAAAAAACAACTTTCGAAAAGATTTCAACTGTTCAATCTCCCAGGTAAATTTTGATTTAGTTCGATTTTCCCCGTGACATGATAAAAAATCCAGGTGTCAGTTTAATTCTGTGAAAACTGTTATCGGTGACAGTGACAAGTTTTTGATTGAGGAGGTTTTGACAAACATTTGACCCTGTTACTTTTCAATCTCTGAAATGAAAACTTAATTATTCATTAGTCATCTTCATAGCTACGTCATCCTTATTATTCAAAAACTTTTCTCCTATTCATGGTTTGCTGCCAAGAGATTTGAAGGAAGAATATGAAATAGTTTCGTGTTGAACAAAATATGAAATTGTTCATTGAAGTATTCATCAGTTGTGTTACTAATTAAAAAACAATTCTGAATGATTCTTTAAAGGAAATGTCAAGAAAATAAATCTGATTCTCATCATTGGTCTAATCTAAAAATAGACCTTTATCTATATTTAGAGTCTGTGTTCTTAAATTAAGAAAGTACTTATATTTCTGATAGTTTTTCAAAGTGACAAAATCTATGCCCTCGGTGCACTCACAAGATTTAGCCGAATTCTACAATTAAAAGGTTGTTAGATACTTTAGTTTGCTCTCTGAGATATTTTGGAATTCCTACTAAATTTTTTATTTTATCAAAATTAATTGATTTTTCGAATTTGGATGCCTAAAAAGATTTCACCCTTTGTGACTTCTTCATGTGAATAGAATGGTTAGGTAGATACGAAGTGATGTTGCTTTGTGAACGGATCAGTCTCTTGACTTTTTGTAAATGCTGACGGATTGATTTCTGTCAAGATTTCTGTCGGCATCTTTTTTGATGACGTTATAATGAAATGTAAAGAGCAAATTTCTGCAAGAAAAGTTTTCAGATTTTGCTAAAAAAATTTGCTTTTATTAGGAAGAATTGTAATAGTCTAATAATGAGTAATCGAACATGATGTCATAAAAACGAGTTCGTCACTTTATCGTGTAGAACACATGAACCAAAATCTCGTACAAAATTTCAAAAATCTAGAAATTTAAAAAATTTAAATCACAGTCAGAATTGGCAACTCACATCAGTTGATTTAAAAAAAAAACTATAATTATTCGTCTCTGCAATCTAATTCTATTTTACTTTTCCCATGACCCCTCACTCCAAGAAATACAGCACGTTCTCTTGATCAATGGTAAAAATATGTTTCAAAAGCAAATAAAAATATGTATCGTGAAATTTCAATCCACACAAGGCAATCAATATTTAAGTATGTTTTAAAGTCTCGGACTTGTTTTAGAGATTCATTCTTTTTTGAAAATAAAAGAAAACCCGGACCTTTTAGGTATCATTCATTAGAGATTTTCAAGGGGAATATTTTATGTGATCATTTACAAATCCTGGAGATATATACTTTTTAAACTACTTTTCTTTATATTTAGAATAGAATATTCAATTGTCTGATGAAAAAATATCAACAATCTTACCTCTAGTCGAAATTATCACAATTAATCAATGTTCACATTTCTTTAGACATGTCCGACAACTAGATACATCATTTCCAATTGAAAAATAAATCTCCATCAAATTTTCAACATCACTATTTTGAGAGATCAGAAGCGTGTGTGTTACCAACCAGAAGCGTGTGTTACCAACCAGAAGAATAGCCTTTTAAACCTCATCCTGAACCTAAGGTTTCTTCGATGAAAATTTTGATTAAATTGCTGCCAGATAAAATAACAATAATTTTGATGAAGGAGGTATTTTCTTGTGTAAACAAATTGTGAATTCTTACGTAAGAAATGACAATGACGCTTTTAAATTACTGAGATCGAACAAAATCCCACAGGTGATGATGAGATTTTGATACATCGTCATACTTTATTTTCTTACACTTGCCATTGAAACAGAGGCTTCTTTCCACATTAACTTAAATTTGCGAATGTAGTTTGAAATTTTAAAGAGGGAGTTTTATTCGAATTATTTTGTTTTGACAATTCTATTTTAATGTTTTTCATTCTCCACTGGTTCTATGATCTATTGTTTTAGATAATAGTAGGGGTGGAATTCTTTTGTGTGCAATTTTCTGATTGAAAT
>JAYRBV010007568.1:0-14204 GCA_036023255.1 Mitrocomella polydiademata
CTCGTAAAATATAACAAAAAATCAGAACTCGGAAAATATATTCCATATTGTACTCGGTACCATACGATAACTATTACATATTAGAATATATTCTTGACTGTCATTTGGATCTGGTTTGAATGTCAGATGGATGTTATTTCTATCGTTATAAAACAAGATTGGTATAATACAGGATATAAATAAGCAGAGGGTAGAGACGCCTCGCATTTCAAAAGGTAATGTTTTAATTACCTTACAATAGAGTCTTTATAGATAGAAATTAAACCCTTAATTAAAACGGTTCGTATTTTTAGATTTGGTTCCTTTATCAAATTTTGTTTCCTGTTCTATAAAGAAGCAACTTCCGCTGTTGACCTGAATTCTTGTTTGCGTTTACTTTCTTGTTGCTATTGGTAACGAACATGGTGGCCAGACTGTGAGGGAGTCGCTATTGTGATAAGGACTAGTCAGAAAATAAGAAATTCATTTCCTGGTTTTACTGGTCATGCTGTTTTATTTGTTTTTTGTATTTTAGGGAGATAATTGTTTACAACATTACGGAGATACAGACGTCTTTATTGAAAACCGGAAATCAGTTTGATTTTTTGATTAAAAGCGACGCTTTCTGAATGAAAATGGATAGTTTTTATAGTCCCGTTTCATGGAATGTTGTATTTTGTTTAATCGTGCCCTAATCAATATCATTTCTACTGATGTAAGTGAAAGTTTCCAAGGATAGATAGCCTGGGTATCCATGTAATTTTTTACACTCCTCTCGAATAATCAAGGAGAAAAAATAGAAGATTTTTTAGAACACATCAAAATTCCAGAATTAAACCAGAAGAATAATATATTGTAAAAATGCTTTGAACACGTTGAATTTTCCAGAACCACAACCATCCTTTTAACACCTGTTGAAAATGTTTGGTTGCTTCTAATCTACCAGAGGCTTAGATGACTTCAAAATACCAAAACTAGCTCCAGAAAACTATCAAAAATTATCCCATAGCATAGAGTTTCAATTAAATTTCAATTAAATTGAATAAGAGATAAGGATGCGGGGATGATGCTTCTTAATTTTAGGAATGTTTACAATGTTTTCTTCACTACATTTCATAATTTTCATGAATTTTGAGATATATCTATCATTCATTCTTAAAAAAAAGCTTTGTAAATAATGCTGCCCAGTAAAAGCTGAGATATCAACTACCTTGCTTAGTTAGGTACAACAGATTAATTAATCTGGAAATTTGGGAAAACACTAAAACTAGACTATATCAAGGAAAATAATTAATTGCTTCCTCAATACAAGAATTAATCCTTTCTTTAAAAAAGGCTCAATCCTTATATGAGAAGCCAATTAACAAACTCGAATATTGGCTAGTTTGATTATTTTTGTCATAACTCTAAACCACCAGCATTTAATACCGGAAACCAATAAAAATTTGAATTATTTTCCGAGACAAAATATATGACGTCATAGACCAGCCAGGTGGGTCCAACCATACCAATGAGTCTGCCCACACAACTCAATTAATCACAAGGGACATTAAAGGCCTCCAATCAAACTTGATTCCCATATCATGCATTTGAAGAACAAAACAAAAATAAACCCGGGGTCTACACAGGATGTCCATAGGAACCCGGGGTCTGCACAGGATATCCAGAAGCAGGGTGTCGATTAGGTTCTTTCCGTTTCGTTTAAACAAACAGGACGAACATTGTTCCTTCTCAGGTGTAAACAAATTTCGGGATGACCTTGCATGGTTCATACACTTACTTAGGGGACTAAAAGACCTAATAAACAATAGTTTTTAATCAGATTTGCTATAGATAGTCTTGTTGTTGTTGTTGTTGTTGATGTTGGTGTCTGCATCCCGGAGGTAAATAACAGAAGTGCATTTTCCTCTGATGAGTTAATTACTTCATCCATTAACAAAATAATTGAATCATCATCATCAAGGTTCCCTCTTTCAAAAACTTTTTTCCATAACTCGTGCGTTTCTACCGTCACAATCAGATATCCTACTAACCAACCAGCTAACCAGGATTATAGAAGGGTCGTGATGGAGGGAGTCTTTTATTATCGATATGGCACCCAATGATGCCGTGCCATACTAATAAAAATATATGCCTCTTCGCTGTTGAAATGATATTTACGGTAAAAACAATTCATACGTGTTTTTTTTTAATCTTAATAAATTCTTCTTTTGAATTTGCTTTCACAGCTTTTACTCTATAAATCTTTTAGTTGTCATATTATATACAAACAAATACATAGAAATATAATATAAATATAATTAATATTTAAAACATAATTTAAACATCTCTTCTACCTCACAAGAAAAAATATTTTCATCTTTTAATGTATTCGTCAAATAGTCCAGTTACCTCCCAACAAATAGTATTCTCTCGCAAAATTGTCTTGGTTAACCAAACTTTGTCTGTTCATTCACGTATGCGTTGGCACTATCAAATGAGACATTTCTCGAAAGTTGATAATAGTTCAGCTCGGTTGGTTCAACTAGCATTGGATTTGGACCGGTTCAACACCGTAATTTATCCTTATTTTATCCTAAGGTTTTACTCTTATCTTTTATCCGACAAATCTGTGTTCGTCGTTGAATGTTTGGATGATTTTATCTGGGGTTTTTCTTTAATAATTTCTAGTAAATGTTTCAGTTCGAATGCTGTTAATAATTTCGTGATAGCAGCAGTTGTGTTACTTTTCTCTTTCAACTCGTTTGCTTCTTTGGGTATCTCTACACACCTGTACCTAGTGAACCCTTTTTCACGTGATACGATTGCGCATGTCAGTCCCAATTCACATCCACACGTGTACGCTTTCTGAGTCTAAACAAGAAGAAAAATTCATGATAAAAATATAAAGTTAAATAGAAAAATATATTTTGAGGAATGGATGTTTGCCAACCTCGTTTCCAGGGCTTTTCTTCGATTATTTTTTTTGCACTGATGATCTCTCTTTTTCTCTCGAAGCGAAGAAAAGTCCTGGGAACAAGGTTTGCAATGTTTGCAAAATCAACATGTTTCTCATTGTTCGGATTTTAGAGACATTTTTACAGAATAATTCGGCTTGTTGACATGGACAAATTAAATTGTCACCCTACAAATTGACACCAAGAATTTTTATGGCATAACTTTTAGAATTTTGTTTTGAAACTTTTTTTTGACGAAATTTCTGAAAAAAGTTGACATAATTTTTGTGGGATATCACTAATTATTTCCTTTTGGCTTTTATTATTCTTTTTTGTTTATTTATTCTATTGTTTGGTTTTTTGTTGTTGCTAGCAGAAAGTCATTAAGGTGTTTTTAACATTTTTGAAATGATCTATTCTTTCGCCATCTTAATTTGGATGCACTCAATGTCCAAATGAGAGATTTTTTTCCCAGAGAAAAAAAACTCTTTGCTGAAAGTCAGCACTGAAAGGCATATATTTTTAAGTAAAACCCTGATAGATTTTGTTGATCATTGTCATGGCAACCGACCTTGCCTTACTGCAAGTTTTATTGAGCTTATTTTATGTCTTATATGTGAATGCCTGCGTTATGGAGCATCTATATATTTATACTCGGTTTGCCCTCCCTCTTTCGAAGTTTTGTGGTACATTTTTGTTTTGTTTTTCAAGTTTTATCATTCCTCTATTTTCTTGCAACTGTCTACTAATGAAATGCGGTTCGGCTTGTTTTCTAATAGTTCAAATTTTTCATGTACGTCTCTCGCAGGCAGGTCTAACAGATTACTACACAAACCGCATCTCAAAAATTCCTCAAATACTTCCAAAGGGTGGATCTTTCTATATATTCCTTTGGTTGGAAGCGAAGAAGATTTTAATCTCACACCACCGCCGGCGTAATTCTTGACAAAAAAATCCTTCTTATAAATAATTTGTACAATTTTTTCTCCGAAGGGTAAAAATGAACTTCCGAGGAAGTGGATTTACTCAGAAATTGTTCATTTTGATAAACATTTTTTGTACATAGAGACAAAAAAACAAATTTCAAACGACACAGTTTATTATGAAATTAAAGGCATCAGAATTAAGATCAACGGCAGGTCAACGACATTTTAATTTTAATTTCTATAGATTTTAACGGATTGGGAAATTAAAAAGTAATCAGTGATCAGGGCTTTTAAGATTACACCACCTCAAAGCTGCATGTAGAGAATGTACACATGTTGTTGTTTTGCTATCAAGGACCCATGAGCGTGCCATGATTGGTGCAATTAATTCAGCGCGCGGCTTGATTGGTTCAATTAATTGAGCTAGTTACCTCACGTTTCGAAAGAGTACAACATCCTCTAACAAGAGACATATTTTAAGAGACAGCCCGACAGGACCACCTTCCCCATAACATTACGTCATTTCAACGTCAGAACGGGGCTGTTGATAAGTTGTAACTTACCAAGTAGGTATTTGCGCATAGTTCTCCGAGTTGTTTATTCCTCATACAGAAACCAAATGATTTGGGGCCAGCACAACAGTATCCCTTCATGCATTGCGAGTTCTTTTTACAAGCTTCAAATGACTAAAGAGAAAATAATAAACAAATTATTTCATTGAAACGGGGGAGGACATTTTGACTAGGAGAGTGTAATCAGGTTGCTGGTTTAAGGGCGGGAAAGGGTGGGTCAACTCAGCGAAAAGGGCGGGAACTTGTTATTCCATATGATCAGTAGTGCCGTTTCATTTAAGAGTTTCCTTTACATGATTGGAGCAATAATTCTAAATATGGCCAGGGGTTAAGTGAATTATATTGATTACTTGTTGATGTTGTTTGCAGACGAAAAGCCGCCCTTTACGCTTCGGTATTTTATAGTAACACGCAACCATTAGCAACAACGTTGTAATAAAACATACGTTAAAAAAGACGTGTTTATTTATATATGCATTATTATAAACTTTCGAGGATGGATTGCCAGCCCCTTTCGTAGTATGCAAGCGTCAGTTTATGACAATAAGGATCAACAATTTAATGAAGGACTAATAATATGCTATTCCTAATTATAGCCAGTTTTAAAAGTTAGAAAGAAAACGAGCGAGCGAGAAAAACAGAAAAAGAATAAGTGACTATAGCTATGTAAAAGGAGATATAATACTAGAATTAATCGCATCTTTTCAGATTGGATTTGAAGGCGCTAATCCGAAAGGACAAACAAACTAGTTTCCACAACAACTGAATTCGTGATATCTGCTCTCAAAAATGAAATCTGAAAATCCATCCATTCATTCGCCTGTCACGATGAGAAACATCAACCAGATGGGGTTATCAGCTCCCCGCGCGCGCGGGTGAACAGTTCAAACGCTCGAAAAGGAAATGATGTCTCTCAAGCGTGTCTCCATCTCGCTCTCCATCTTTCGTACGATTTATCAGCAGGGTATTGCTTGAAAAACTGAATAACAAGTTAGTTATCCTTATGAGAATTGAAATACTGGCGTAAGACGAAACAACACTGTCAATCAAACTTCGTTATGCAAACAGCATGTGATCGCCATGTTTACCTAACGGTTACCAGTTTCTCATATTTCACCGTAAATTGCTTAAGAAGTGAAAACTGCCATTCTGGATGGCTGCAGATCGGAAAATCGAGAAATGTTTCCACTAGAATAATAACCCCCGACATGTAACTAGGATAGAAGAGATAGCGAGATCTGAATGACGTCAAAGCCGCGCGAAAAGCGGAAATTGAATTTTAATCTTAAAAGTACGTTTAATTAAATGAAAATTATAAGCAATCACTACCTATAAAGATAAGGCAGAAGAGACACGTGTTATTATATGGCTGCAACAGTGCCTGATACTGCGTGAGAAATTTTTTTTTCCTCCTTAAAAAGTTTCGCCCCGCCGTGTGATTTTTTCAACAAGAATTCGTCATGTTGAAAATATTTCTTCTCTGTGGTAGGGGAAGTATTACAAAAGCGTGCAACATGCAACCAAATAAACATGAAAACATTTACGTACTCGTGTTTATGAAAGCAAACAAAAATATCCATTGATTATTTGTACATTGAACCTCCTGTTTACATATGTGACCCCAAAAATATGCCAGGAATGAGGCAATAAATACTCTTTCTCAATTTACACATCAATTTAATTTGTCCAAAATAATACAATTTATCATTGTACTTGAACGAATCTAGTGCCCTAAGCAAGTTATACCGTTTCAGATTTTTTTTTAGTCTTCGTAAAGTCATTCGTTTACGTGAATTTGGCCACGTACATATTTTATGAATATTCTAGTTAATTCAACCATGTATGGGAAGTACTGGTGCCAAATCATCAAATTCTTAATGACAATTGTTGTCGTTTGAAGGAAATTAATTTGGCAAATGTTTCTTCTACAACAACCCTTTGATAATATCCATTTCCAAAAAGCTCGCCAGATCTTACATAAAAAATTAGATTCAAAAATTAACATACGTCGCAAAATTGTGTATCCTTAACTTCACTACCCACGGAATTTATAACCTCTTTTCAACGTCCTAAGAATGACATCCAATGTACGTTGAATAGGAAGTGTTTTTGATGTTGTGATATGGGCGGTTGGGGAGGATTAGCAGAAGCAAAGTAGAATCTCTCAGTAATTGAACAGGGTAATAGATGGTTTAAATGGTTTGAATAGGTGATTCAGGTTATCAGTATCAGTTAATCTCTTTATACTCCTCTGGAATGAGAGGTGAGGCATCAAAACAACCTTGCTACTTATTTCTTGTCCGCCTCGTGCACTGCCTGCATACAGTTCATCGTTGAAGTTAGGCTAGTCTTCTTTAATATAAAACCCCACATGCATTATCTAAGCACATGAATGGAGAGCTGTAGCCAGGCCGAGATTTGGCTCCCCCTCCCCCGTACGGTATTTTAATTTTATATTTTACTGACCTGGATACGGCACTGGACCCCTACAAGTGGCTAGTCCAAAGGTATGTACAAAAATCGAAAGGAAAATGACTGGTTAAAAGTAACGAAACAAACATTCTCATCAACTCGTTGCAAGGAGCCTGATTTTGTGGTGAAATATTAACAGGAAGAGCATCATTAGATTTGTGAAAGTGTTGTTTACAACTTTTGGTTGCCAAATTTCGAAACGAAAATTCTTTTGAGCAAATCACAAGGACAACACGTTTGTGGACATCGTAAATTAACTCTGTCAACCGCAGCGTAATCGATGGCAACTATTAAAAGAACACTTAACAAAACCTCTTTCTTAAATTCCATGCGTAACTACTAAATGGGTACGCACGCCAATATGATTTATTCCCTTTTTCCCAATCTCCTGTCAAATTCACCACAAGTGGGAAAAAAAGTCGCAGTGTAATTGAAACTTGCTTATGGCAAATATTTTCTGAACATTCTGGAACACCATATCTGAGAGAATTCATCATAACAAACCAATCAATCAAAGACAAGATTTTCATTAAAAAAGTCTCTCTCCAAAGAGACAGCAATACGAATTATTATATAAAACCAAGAAATAGAATGTCATACAAAAAATGTGACGGATGCGTCACAGGATTATCGCTTTCTATGATTGGTGTATCTGGGTAGATTTGGGTCTAACAAAACATGCTGTTCAAATATACCGGACACTTCCGGTGGGAAAATAAGTACCCGGTAGAAAGGGAAAGTGATGTCTTACCGCTGATGTGTATAAGACCAAACAAGTCAAACAAATAGCATAGATAAGTCCACTTTGCTTTAAGTTCGTTAAATACATGTTTCTCTTTCTTTCTTTTTAGAATTTGTAAATTGTGTCTCTTCAATGGAATCTCCACATGAAATAACTGTCTTAGATTTCTTCAACTTTGCTGCCAAAATTATCTAACGTTCTCTATTATGTTTCGTGTAATTTTATATGATGCTGCCGTACTCTTGTTCAATAGTTCTGGTATGTGCGTATGTATACAATAATAAAAAAATCTCAAGAAATATACATGCGTCCAATCCTGCTGTAAACTTGTTTATTGATAAGAATAATATTTTCTTCTTAATGTCGTTCGTTGCTGTGTCATTTAAATGGAAACCTTCAATTTGTGAGCATTCACCTATATATATCTAGATCGTTAGCAATGACGTAACAAGTTTAGAACCCAGTCCTCCCTTTATTTTAGACTGTAAACGATCTTTCCGATAATAGAATAAATTACTTAACAATGCATGTCTGATGTGTGGGAATTGAGCTGGGATTAAAATCTGTAAGCAAAGTTAAAAACAACTTCATTTTATCCCATTGACTTACTCAACACAATCATGGTATTTTCCATATAAAACAATTTTTTTTCTCTGATAAATAAAAAGTTGGTAGTGGATGAACGGAAACAACCATCTCTTTTTTTATTGCCATCTTTAATAAAGAGGAGAAGTTGTTTTAAACGATGATAATTAGACATTCTGTGTTGTGTTGTTTGTTTGTTTACGTGACATAAACTTTTAAAAATAGAATTTTTGTTTCACCCCCCCCCCCCCCTCCCAATCACCAATCAAAACCCGTATTCCCATATATCCCTGGCTTTGGTTGGACACGTGTGTGTTGTTATAGCTACTTATGGTAGTATGGAATGGACCGATGGTTTAGTGAACCCATATAAGGGCATATCTTTACTCGCCGTACGGGTGCAGTGTCGTCATAGGAGACTAAGGGTAGGAGGAGAGATTGTGGCGCCCTCCTCCGTAGAAAGGAGCGCTCCATAATAATGGATAGTATTACCTCAAGATTAAAGAGCTCAAAATAAATAAAAAGTTGTTTTCAAGAAAATTAAGTGAGACGAGTCTTATCTCCTCAATGACACTAAGCCTCATACAATTCGTTACACAAAAGCCCGACGCTTTTCTCTCCCACTGTCTTTGTTACCATTTACAACGAAATTCATACTTCATCAACAAGAAGTGTTTTTTGGTACCTGTCTATCTTTATACATTTTGCAGAATCAGCATTAATACAATTGCTGATGAAACTTTTCCCTTTTCCTTGTGGTTCGTGTTTTTCCTGTTGGGACAAAAATCGCTGACTCCTCAATGTCTTTACCATAAAATGAAATTCATTTAAATTGATGACGTAATTTTAGTCAACCTTGGAATTTTGAAATACTTTTTATGAATAAACAAAATCTTGCAATAGCACCAATTATGGTAAATTAATTCAATTACTCCTCTCAAAACTCATGATACACCTTGTATATGTTGACAAATAATGACAAATTCTCACAAATTGGAATCACACGATCCTTCTGTGTGTAATCACAGCCCAATGTTGTATTAATGTTTCCATATTTTTTCTTGCTGAGAATTGTGACATGTACGAAAACTATGACATTCATGACAAGAAAACTTTAAGGGATGCTGAAAAATTAGCGATTCCTAGATGTTTGACATTTACATTCCTGAGTTACGTCATTAAAATGCAAATATGTTGTATTACTAACCCTACTACTCGATAATCTTGTGTAAGTTGACATGACAACTGATTAATCCAAGATGGCGACCGTAAAGCTGACAAATTCATGATGGTGACATTATTCAGTCATGTTTGAGTCAGACAACTTGTTCTAAGCAATTTTGTTGGTAGCCTGGGGAATTGTCATGTGTATACTACTAGATTGAATACCCTTCCTTATTATTTCTTTTACTTACTCGAAATTATTTGAAGATAAAGAGAGGCCCGGGCGAAATCAAGGATTCAAACATTTGATATATCGCGCATTCTGATGCCATAGAGTTGTCAACTCGTGTAAACATCATCAACAGTTGAATTATTAAATTTCACCGTGTGCTTGTATATTCGTCGCCATGAATCTTGGAGAGAAGTGTACAAACTTGCATGGATACTCAGCTTATCTATATAGGACCAGCAAAAATAATGGAATGTGCTCAAAGAAGAGAACTATCTTCCAAGCGCCCACACAGCTAGATAAGCCCTTATTCAGAATTAAGATCAACTTCTTTGATTCATTTTTGTGTACTCCAAAACAAAATTAGAAGAGAAATTGCCAATTATAAGGTAGCGTAGAATAGGATGCTGTACGCGTTGGCTGGGAACTCTTTGTATGTTGGGTGTATGTAGGATGTATGTTGACTCAAAATGAAAACAACTACCAAAGCCGTCACTAGGATTCGACGAAAATATTCCTGAAACAATTACGGCTCAATTATTTTAATTTTCCATAAATTTTTTTACGGAAACAACCCAAATCAATTTGAGATATCTTGTGAATTGAATTTCTTGATTTCGTGACGTCACAGAAGAAGAAAAATATTTTGGCAATATCCATAAATGGTTTGAAAGTGGGAAAAATACTCAGGTTCTTTGCTCCGAATTTATTTAAAGGCGATTACGTTCATGCAGGGATATGTAGAGAATTTGTTGAGTGAACAAATATATGCACGCGCAGAAAATCGACATATTTTTGAATTCTGATTTGGCAAACATATCGAAGACTTGCTTAAGCAAATTCAAATATTTAAATTTAGTTTAGGCAGCAGTTTTCATATGAAAAACTTGCTTAGGTAAATTCCTTGAAATGAATTGAGTCAAACAATGAGTCCGTGATTCAAATCATTAAAGCTGAGGGTGGGCGTTAACATTGAGTTTTAATGAGCTATTTAAAGAACATTAGGATAATTAGTAAAACTTCCGTAAAGACGAAA
Source organism: Mitrocomella polydiademata (assembly GCA_036023255.1). Classification (NCBI taxonomy): domain Eukaryota; kingdom Metazoa; phylum Cnidaria; class Hydrozoa; order Leptothecata; family Mitrocomidae; genus Mitrocomella; species Mitrocomella polydiademata. The sequence continues at coordinate 10,642 of JAYRBV010007568.1, forward strand.
TCAAATGTCAAAAGGTTTACGTCTGGGAAACAGTACAGACCTCAAAAAGGTTAGGTTTTGAACTATAGGTGGAAGTTACCTTTGTCTTGAACGTCGATGACAAATTTGTCATTTATTTGTCCATCTTGATCACCTCTTGTTGTTATTGTATGTTATTTGAATGTTTTGAAAAACCTTCGTCAGAACGTTTTAAAAACGTACAGTACTTGTGCTTTTAATTTGGTCAATTAATTTAGCCTTGTTGTGTGTAGAGAGAAGGCTCGATATTATTTAGACTTGAATGAGAGGTTTATTGCATCACCCGTCAGCCATTATTAATCAAGAATGACATCAACGAAACCCCAAATAATTTAATTTTGACCAAATGAGCCCTTTGATGTCACTATCGGTTAACATTTTGTAAATTTGGTCAAATCAAAATTTCGATTCCATCATTAGATAATTATCTGTAATCTTTTCCAATTATCTGGTAAGTAAAAACGTCAATAAAGACAAATTGAGAATAGCCATCACCGAACCTAAAGATCCAGCGACTCAAACTATAAAAGTAATCTCATGTTTTTGAGGGAGTAATCTCATGTTTTTGAGAGTGCTTTTGTGAAAAATCAACCCGAGGTTTTTAACAAAATTAAAAACAACTTTTGTTAAATAAACCATGGCATGATTTTCCCAAATTTTACTCGAGAAAATGTGGGATTACTAGTTAATCACTTAAGTTAAGCATTCCAAATTCGAAAATATATGTTCTCCGGTTTATTTCAAGCTCTGGTTGATTTCACGTGAAAATCTTTATTCCACTATAAGAACCCTCGGTGAGATTTTAAACCACCATGTGATTAACACATCAGTCGCCCTTAAAAAAATCACCGCTGCACAGTGTTATATCGAAGGAAAGGAAAGCAACGCACACGGTTTATTTTTAGTTAGCGGACGAGTTTTACGGGAAACACGAAGGACGTATTGTTGCAACATATGATTATCTGATGTGGGCGTTGAATACAGAGAATTGTCTTATTTTCTTATGAAGAGTCAATGATGATGCCGTTATTTGCTTGTCCATGCATCTACCTACTAATTAGTTATGAAAATTATATAATTCTTAAAATGAATTTTTTTATAACGAAGATTTCTTAGAAGCTGTCGAAAAAAATGATACAAAAGTGAAAGTTATCATTCCAGTTTAGCGACTAGTAAAGTAGTAGTTCAAGCGAAATTCTCCATATTGTCAAAATAAAGAACAGTTATGAATTGAACGCACGAGCACACCAAGCGGATCATTTCCCATCCGTAATAAACGGTTTAAACACAAACCACAAGATATCGGTCCTCTGGTTTTGTATGACGTCATAATATGAATTACAACAGGGGGACGTGAAGAACCAATCAGTGATGAATGAGAATTAGCAATTAGTGTCCCATGGGATAAAATACATCGAGTAGCGTGTATAATGGGTGGTAAAAACAAAAACACACTTCCGCGTTATATGAATCGTTTGCGGAAATCTTTTCCCATTTTCAGCTCATGATGATAATTTTCATTTGTCAAATTGTAGAGGTAAAATGAAAGTTAAAGTGTCTAAATATGGTATTAAGGTATAATACTTTGAAATAGCGCTGCTATAAGAACAATTATCTATCAAACTAAAGGTCATGGATTCAACCCACAGTCGGCCCGTTACTTATAGCAATTAAAAATCTAATTTAGGTTGATAAGAATACAACGTACTTATTTAGATGTTTTCATTTCACAAGGATTTCCACCACTTACAGACCAAACCAACTCGCATGTCTGAGTATTATTTATTTAGACGAAAGTAGGACATAATTGGGTTTTTCTTATCATCCCTCTAGTAGAGGGAGATGGTTTTTGATAATTCAGGTTGATACGTATAGCTGTCCTTAACACTAGGATACAGTGGGTTTAGGACGTTTGTCCACGTATAGTGTTGCCTTTTTCAGGATATGGTGGGTTTTCAGTAACTCGCTTTGACGTATCTGGAGGTATCCGCTTCAATGAATTTTTGAACCGGTTCATGTAAGAGGAGGGAAGCCGTACGCTGTAGCAAGTTGTTATATTTAGTATGCGGAGGATCTTGCGGATGTGAAGCGGAGGACGTATTGCATCATAAGATCAGCTTGCGTGGGCGTGAAAATGCTTTTGGCGGTTGAAAAAGCGCCCACGTACAAAACATCGATGATTTATAATTGGGAAAATGGTGCCAAGATTTGGAGGAAAGATGAAAAAGATTAATTAAAGAAAGGCTAAACTTGATTTAAATGAGATATATCAAGGTTAGTATAAAAAAGTTTTCATGGCATTAGTACCTGATAAATTTTTTTTGATGTTTAGTGAGGTATTTTTTGACAATTTTCCGTGAACCTGATAAATAGACTGTGCGATAACACCACCAGAGTATTTGTGCCATCAGAGCCTAATTTCCAATCTCTTTAATTAACAAATGAAATAGAAGGGCCGTGGGTTTGTATCAAACAAAACAGTGTTATAGATCCATGCAATAACTAAGTCTATGTTTATACAATTTACAAATGTATTTTTGAGCCCTTTTTAAATAAACCATGGAGAATAAACCATACCTTAGAAATGTTTATTTCTAAATGATTTCACATACAAAGTTGATTCCGGAATTCCATATTTTTCACTCCAGTGATTCCCGAAATTTCCCAATACTCCCTCCCCGTAAAGCGACTTATCAAGACTAGATTAAGTGAACACTCCTAGGAGATAGAATGTTATTGACCGTTTCAAAAAATTATGATGGAAATTAAACTGATTTCCGGTTTTCAATAAAGACGTCTGTATCTCCGTAATGTTGTAAACACTTATCTCCCTAAAATACAAAAAACAAATAAAACAGTAAAAGCGGAAAACGAATTTTCTATTTTCTATTTTCTCCACTTATGTATGTATTATGTAATGATGGCTCCCTGGCCACCATGTCTGTTGATTATAGCAACATAAGGCGGTAAATAAAGTACTCTAAGTACCGTAAACAAGGTTCCGAACCCTGAGGGGTGAAGATAGTTCAAATTGTTCTCTTATACACCCGTTCTTAAATAGTTAGTTCTTAAAGTGAATTAAGTCTGGCGGAATTGGGGTGGAGGTTAAATCCTCCAAATTTAATTCCTTTAAGGTATTTAAAATTTTGCTTGGAAGACATTTTTCGAGCACATCTTTAACAACTTTTTTGTGCCTTGGCATAAGAATTTGCCAATCACGTCTTGCAAACAATGCAAAATGCGGGTTCATTCGTGTAAGCGTTTTCGTTGTAGCTCCAACATTAAAAAGATACGCAAGGTTTTAAGCATGTGCCAACTCTGTAATGGATGATGCTACGCAAAAATTGTACATTATGGGTGTGTATATAATTCATCAAGTTTCGTCGCCGTCATCCCGTATATACAGAGTGTCTGTAAGAAACCGGCTCAAATTTTAATAATATAAAAAATCACTTAATTTATATTGAGAAAAAAAAAAAGCGATCAAATTTTACGAGAAGCACAATCTAATTAGTGTCGTTATGGTCATTAACTAGCATAAAATA
>JAYRBV010007679.1:3936-14202 GCA_036023255.1 Mitrocomella polydiademata
GGGTAAGGTCAGTCAGTGTAAGGTTTGTAGAGCCAGATTTTGACTGGAACTTTCATGAAGAAACTAATACTTTTATACTTTTAATTATGCCTAAGTGACTGCTTTCCCAGTCCATTCGGGAACAAAGTGACCGACGTTGAGCTGAATGGAATGAGCCTTGGTGAGGTTTTTTATGTTTTCAAATTCCCGGGCACTATGGATTCAAAGCGACCAGATATTAACCAATCAAATCGCTTTAAAATAAGATTGACGTTTGAATCGGCATTCGATCAGTTACTAATAAAACTATGTTGCATGGAAAGTATCAATTAAATAGATTTTGTTTGAACAATTTCCATCAACAGGGTAAACTTTGAAAGTAAAAGTATGAATTTACCTTCTGTTATTCATTGCACTGGTTAGACCACCGCCTCCCCGGCTTCCCCCACCAACAAATAATCTTAAGTTGCTTCCATTAAAGTCACTGTCGTTCTTCTGTGTGATGATATTCTGAACTTCTGCTTCCGTTTCAAAATCTAAAAAACTAAGGGAAAAATTATTGTCATAATATCACTTGCATGTAGCAATTAAAAGAAAATGGCTAACATATATAGTAAGCAGGTTTAACGATAATAAAAATCAACAGGTGTACAGTACATTGAACACACAAGACATTATAATTATTGTTAGTTATATTTATATTCTCTGTTATATTCTTAGTTCCTCTTAAACATTACATATTAAATACTGTATACTGTAGTCACTTGCAAACTACCACTTCCCATGCACATAGTGTGCCCCCGTCGGGGGTTGAGCTTTTCTGAATGGCGATAGGAACCCACTATGAGTGTGGGTGTGAACAAGTGCATGCACTAACTAGAATGATAATTCTGAATTGAATGACTCTAGCTGTCAATTTGCAAAAAAAATTATATTCACCCTATTGTAGTATTTCTTCCCTCTTGCACTGGTAATATCTTCACGCCAACAGCCTCGGCAATGTCTTTAAAAAAGGCCTTCAATGCTTCCTGAAGTATTGAAATATATGTAAAATTGTAAAATTGATTAAATTCTGTGTTGCATAAAATGCAAACTCTTTTTATAAGAGGTTTTTCCTTTCTAAATTGGAAATTTTTGGTCACCTTGACCTTTTAGTTAAATATTTAAAAAAAATTATCTAAAAACTTAATTCTGACAGCCAAAGTTTCTTTGTGCAAAAATTTTACTCTAAACTAACTCACAGGATCAGTGTTTTCAGGAATGTTCATAACTTTAAGCTGAGGTCTTCTAGAACCATCTCTAGGTCCACTATCGTTATAGGAGCTTGATGGAGCTGCAGCTTGTGGTGGTGGCGTGAAAGGAGCGCCTGTTTTCATTGCAGCAAACATGGTGGAAGCTTATTTATTTTTAGACTAAAACAAGATCAATATTATGTTAAGTAGACCGAAATAAGTTAAGTTGTCCAGTCAGAATTACCTGACAAATGTATTTAACCAGGAAAATTGGCTGATCATCATAAAAATTTGTCCAGTCTTGACCAGTGACCGGCCGTTATTTCGACTCTGAACCAAGTAGAAAAAAATAAATCTTTTATGTGATCAGTTCGACTCTGAACCAAGTAGAAAAAAATCAATCTTTTATGTGATCAGGTGTGTTACTTACTGCAGACATGCAAAAACTAAATTTTCACACACAGGGGCACTCATCAGACAATTCTCAAACATAGCTTAAAATAAGTGCATTATTGTTGGGAAAATTGAGATGCCTGGGCTTTTTCAGAAAATTGTCCAGGCATTGTTTTAGATCTTCTATTGATTCTGTTATACTGTAGAGATCAAAATCAAAAATGTTAATCATACGGAAACGGTAGACAAATATGAATATGTTTCTTCGATCATTATAGTTTTACCCATACTGAAACAAAGAAAAGATATTTTGTTGTCCTTGGGTAATTAACTTCTTGGAAAAAATTGGATTTAAAAACATTGCAGCCTTTTAAAGTACTATTACTATGTATATAATATATAAGGCCATGATAAATTGACCAGGTCTGTTTAGCTTGAAACGTGCGCATGCTTATTTTTGTTGCGCATTTAATGATTTGATTTGTATATTAACTCAATAAAAACAGTTTGTCCGATATTCTTTGAACATGTTTATTTTATTTTAGTGTAGAAAAACATCTGTTTTCTTTTTCTTTATATATTGATCTTGTTTATTTATTTATCGAGCATTTTTAACATCTCAAAGATCCTTTCGTTTTCACACGGCGCCTATATTTTAAGAAATAGAAATATAATGACTTCACTTTGATTGTATGAATTTTTGTTTTTGTATTTACATTGTTTTGAATCTTACCCAATAAAATCTGATAATGTACTGAGCAAAGATGTCTTAGTTTGAAGTTCTTTTGGGCCTTTGATCTTCATTCAATTTTCTGTTTGTAGGAAAAGGGAAAAATTGGAGAGCGTGAAGATTTTTTTTTTTGATAAAAAAATAGTGTGCGCATCAAGTATTTTTATCAAATAAAACGCATGCTAGTTTTCACCGTTTTATGCTAAACAGAGGATCAATTTATCATGGCCTTATAATATATTATATATATATAGTACCAATTTTTTTCAGAAAACATGAACCTGATTGAAAAATTGATTTCGGAATTTCAACCAAGTTTTCCAAATTTTTCTGACGTTGTAATAGACGGGTTGCAATGTTTTAGCTCATTTTCTTGCGCATGCTCGAAAAACGATGGGCAGAAAAAGTTGGCCGCTAGGTGAAGAGGCAAGTGTTTTTCGCCATATTTCATCGGCGGAGCAAATTTTAATATTTGGTCCATATAATGTAGTTACTTAACATATTTGAGTTTCAATTTACCAGCTTATCTCGTAAATAAACAATCAGGCAATAACTACGTCTCTTCACCTAAACCTTGCGCATCGTTTCCAGGCCATTTATGCTCAAAAATAAACAAATGACGTCACACGCAACCCGTCTATCAGAAATGCAATGTATGCAAGTGAAAGCAGTATTTCATGTGGGTGATTTCAAGGTAAAATTTTGATGTGGATAATTTCAAGGTCAATTTTACATACGAGTGAACTCTTCAAGATGCCTGTGTCTCCTGCTCAATGCGGGTGAGTTCACACCTCTGCATTAGCGACGAAAAGCTTTGTTTGAAAAAATAAATCAAATAAATGACCTGCCCGGGCGTCAAGGTCTAAATATTTCAAACGCCCGGAACTAAGTCTGGGCGTGTCCGAACAAAGTTTAAAACATTGTTTTTGGTTGATAACTTCCCATATATGATCAATTTTTCATTACAAAGCACAGCACTTGTGTTGTGTATACTTTAACAGATATAAAACAGTCAAATTGTTCAGCGATGTAATTGTTGTACACATACGCACACGAGGTCAGGTTCCCAGAGGTTTGTTTACAAGTTGAAAATATGTCGTTTTGTTTGTTTCACTTGCGCATGCGTTCCGCGTATTTTTAGCAAATTCGACTTATCGCCATGTGTGCTATGTAGATGGTGGGTTAAAACGGGCGCTTCTCATAGCGCAAAAAGTCGTGGAAGGAGGAAAGTAATGATAATTTTAAAAACTTATATATATATATGTTGGAAAAAAGATTTTGTCACAAACTAAAGAATATTATTAGCGGGAAAACTTTGCGGACAAAAGTTGTTTGTTGCTGGTCCTAAGGCCGAACATACAGTATTTAAAAAAAAATAGGCGGCATGTCCGGGTGTTTTATGGTTTCTAAATAGTGAAAACAACCGGACGGTCCGTGCACGTCCGGGTGTTCGGCAGGGTCCTCATCATTTTTCTCCCGCATTCATTTGTCTCCCGACAACATTTCTCACACATTTTGGATTGATAAACTTGCATCTACTATGCATAATGGAACTGGTGGACTGTAATTCACAAAAAATCAAATTTAAGAAATTGAGAAATTCAAAAATATTTTCCTAACAAATTTAGTTAGATCTTTAGTTGATCTACCTAAAGTATCAACGAAATTAAATGATTCCTTTAAACTGGAAATTTATGGCTTATGGAAAAGAACAACTTCTTTCATACAGTATAAACATTATAATTTATACATATAATCCCCCAGCCCGCCCAGTCCTTCCGCAGCCAGCCAGGTCCAAGAATGAGTTTCTTTTTTCAGCATTTTGAATGGCTGAACAAAGCTAGGTGAATTTTAAAGGAATAGTAATAAATTAAACATCAAAATAATTCTAAATACAGGAAAAGGACAAAAATATATAAACCATCATTCAGTGTACATTACAAAAGTCTGAGCCAAATGGACATCGCAGCATGGTCACAAAAATTATTTAGCGCATTTAAAATTTGTGTACGCACGTGCGGGAAAAAGTGAGCTTTAAACTATCTCCCCCGTAGATGATATCTGCCTCGTTATTTTCTTTATAAAAAATCTAGTTAATGAATTAATCCAAATGGTATGGATGTAATTTGTTTGTTTTCAAAGAAAATTTATGACTAAATTCTAATAAATTTTCAAATTTTTAGCAAAAATCATCCCAAAATGTTAACTCTAAATCATTTAGGAACCCCGGAGAGGAGCGCCCCAAAGGCTCTGATCAGATCCGATTGCATTATGGGATATGTTATTAAAAATGAGAGTATACAAAATTCGAAACTAAACGAAACTGGAATCAATATCAGCAAGACAGCAAACAAGACGAGAAGAAAAAGCATTTGTACAAAATGAAAAGTTTAATCAGTTTCCTAGGATTTTCTTGTATACTTTATTCTGTTCAAGGTCAAGAAGTTTGTTCAAGAACATGTGAAAGTTCATACCCTTTACACACTGTAGACAAGGTTTGAAAACTGCTTCTCATTCTTTTCTTCTGACTGTCTGATGTTGTATTGTTTTTCTCCTGTTTTCTGAAACCTGTCTGTCGTGTACAGTGTATGTTGATGGTACCATTCTTACTATCATGGTACCACCAATCTACAGTGTCAATAACAACGTACACAGACATGATTCTTAGGAAAAAATAAGAAAAATATGCTTTCATTCACAGTGCTATACTTTCGATGCATTTAATTTATAAATATTCTTCATGCAAAAAATGAATTATTTGATATTTTTACAAAGAAAACTGAATGCGTATGTCAATGATGTGCTTTTACGTTAGAGTGTTGTTAGAATCTGATCTGATTGCGCTGGAGCAGTGTATGTGATATATCAGCTCTTCTAGAAATTGATTATGATTGGATTATGAGAAAGAAAATTGTAAAATGTTAATGTATGTTAATAATATGTGTCTTTATATGTTTTATGTTTTCTTTTTCAGGTGGCAGAGTTACAAGCCTGCACCAAGGGATGTAGATTACAATTAATTTCACATCTTTCTGGACGAGAAGAACCTTGCGACAATGGTATAAATACTCACTTTATATTCTCTGAAAAAACATGTTTCTATAGAAGACCTTTAAAAATTAAAACTGTCAACTTATTTTTCGATCGTAATGCTCCTTTCCAAGGGAAAATATTATATAAATTAAAAATTTACAAACAGTAGAAAAGGTCAAATGTTATTTTCCAGATTTTGTACAGAAAGGATACAGGACTTTTTTATACAGTACAGGGGGTCAATTTTTTGTCAATACAGTAACAAAGAATTTGACCCGTTGACAACAAAATTGACACCCTGGACAAAAAAAACAACAATGAACCAATTTAGTTGGGAAAAAAAAGGGTTATAACATGTTTATTTCCATTTTACACCGTTTTTGCACCAAAAGTAACTTTTTCTTATTTTCTGCTAGGTATGTCATTATTAACATTGATTTCCTTTTTTAGATTGCAATGCAGCTTATGACAGCAGTTCAGCAAATGTAAAAAAAGCCTGCATAATGGGATGCAATGAACAAAAACTTTCAAATACTAAACAACAAGTGTTAGAGGTATGTTTTTTTTGTTTTGTTTTTTTTCTTTACTTTTATTCCGCTTTTCTTTTTTTTTAAATTGCCAGGGTCATATCGACTTATTCTTTTTCATTATTTTAAGTCCACTTCACCTCTAACAATTTATAATTTAAGCAGAAATTATTACTGTAATTTGCATTGAAAAACAATGGATGCATTTGGTTCTATAGAAATCACCTGTTTACACGAGATATATTTTTAAGCAGCTTTTTATCAATTCCATGAAGTATTCTTTTAAAAATGTAGAATTGCCTTCAGTAATGCTTTTCTGTTATTTTCAAAAAATCCACCTTGACGCAATCAATCATGATTACAATAGTTTACTTTAATTAATGCTTTCCTGTACAAATAATTGTTTTTTAAATGCTGGGTGAGATCGTATATGGTGCTCTATTCAGGCAATTGGCACACTGGTTGTAATTAAAACCCTTAATTATCCACCATTGCAAAGAGCTTATAAACAATATTACAATATTAAGGGTGCCACTTTTACACAATTACAATTTCCTGTGTAAAGATTCTGGCCAAAGAGTCTGTCCAGGAGAAGATTTGAAAGTAGCACTAATATTGTGTAATACTTTCAAATTATTACAGCTTCAGAGTTTCCTATATATGATCCCTTTTACAGCCGCACAGCTTGGCCAGGAAAAAATAGCTTAATTAATGTGATTTATGTAATCAAATTTTGAATCATGCTTCTTTTTTTTTACTTTTCTCTGTTTTTTCTCAAAAATAAAAATTACTGTAAATAGAGTAATATAGTGATATACTATAGTAATATACTATAGTATATATATATAATATAGTATAGTAATATTAGTAATTATTATACATGTCAAAAAAAATAGGATTATTATTTTCATTTTCATTTTAGATTGAGGAGACAAGTGGTGTGACCTTTCAATTCCACTTTTTCTATCCAATTGCATCTGCACGTAACTATTATCACAGCTGGTTTAACGGTAAAAATTCTGGCACAGTTGAATCATCATCATCATATTTCATTGAACAGTCAACTTCTAGTGATGGGAACGGAAACAGTATCTTCATGCGTGTCGAGGTCAGTTGAACTGTCTTTTATGTTTTAGTAGATAAATTTTCACATGGATTCAATTTTGTGATTTTGTGGGTTTTTGCAAAATTAAATCCATGCAAATTTTCTCTAGGATTCCTGAGATTTTAAAGCAATTCACAAAAATTAATCCTCACAAAAGTGTTCAAAGTCACTATTTGCAAAACTTACTCCAATTAATATATATAATGACACTGGAGATGTACCTGCAAAGCGATAGGGGTTGAACGAAATTTCTAACAAAGGTTTTAAGGCATAACAAAAGAGGGTAACAACTGAAATGTGTCAACTTTTTGAGTTGTTTCTAAAGGGTAACTTTAAAAACTGAATCAGTGGCTTACCCTATCAAAGCATAAATAGCAAAATTTTACCTTAGATGTATCCTGGAATAAGCCCGCAACAAGCTCAATTCAATCAATTCACACAGGGTGACACTGAAGTTAACCAAGGTAGCTATAACCAGTCTTCTTTGTCTGAATGCTGTGAAAACTACGGGTACACTGCATTAGTGAGATGAAAACTGTTATTTGATAAGTTTATCAAGTAAATTATTTTTAATTTGTTATAGGAATGAAAAGTTGTTAATTCCGTTTTTTATTTTCTCAAGGTTCTCTATTATGTTAAAATTTCGTCTAGCTGGTAAAATTTCCCTGTTCAATAATGCCTAAACAATGTTGTACTTAGTTGACTTTCTCTCTCCCCTTTATTATTATTTTATTGACGAATGTTAACTGAGGTTAGAATACAGAGTTCCCACTCTCATACTTTCTCATACTTTCTCATACAAAAATAAACAAATCTCCTACAATCTCCTACTTTCTCATACAAAATAAACAAATCTCCTACAATCTCATACTTTCTCATACAAAATAAACAAATCTCCTACAATACTTTTCATCTCGGACCATCTAAATGACAACTTTAATATCTTTTTCTGCCAATAAGTTAAAAGTCACTTTTTTTTATAACGGTTTTAGGCGATGATGGACGACCAAGTGACATTAAATTTTCCCGTATCAATTCGATATAAAAATTTCCCAAAAGTTTTAAAAGTTTTTCATACATTCTCATACTTTTTTGGTGTTTTTGTCGATAAATCTCCTACTTTTTGATGCAAAAATTGCATACAATCTCATACTTTTGCTGGAAAAAAAGTAGTGGGAGCCCTGGAATAGCCAGAATAGAAGCTCGTTTTTGTCATTTTCACTTAAAACTTCCCACTTGAATTTGTTTACATAGAGCAACCCTCCATGATCAAACACTATGTACATAAGATGCATGGCAAAGCTTCGAAATGGTTGAATTGTGTCGAGACTAGGGCTGGTGTACCGTATGCAACACTGGTAGCAGTACTGTTCTTATCCTTAGCTATGGTGGCCTGGATATGCTGTAGCACGTGTGATGAGGCTGACGAGGAGAAAATGGAAAAGGTATAAACGAAAGGGTAGAATATAAACAAGTTTACATATAAGAGACTTCAACTTTAGGCCTTTTTAATTGATTTTGTGTTGTTTACCTGGAAATTTATGTAATTTTTTACATGGTAGCACAAATTTATCTGACTAGAAAATCGTCTATTATCCAGCCTAAGAATGGCACCTATCCGCGAATGAAGGCAGACTATCTTAAGGGTATTTGATGACTACCTTAAGGGTATTTGGTGAAAGACCACGGGAGTATTAACGTGTCCGTTTACATTAAAACACATATTTAAGACACGTAAAACACCGTAGTTTTTCACTAAATACCCTTGAGGAGAGTTTTTTTCGCGTGTATCTGTGGAGAAAGGTGTGATTAATTTTACAAGTGTTTACAGTATATGAGCTCAAAAAAATTTAATTCTTCTTTACTTTTAGAAACATACTTTCAGTAAGACTGGGCTTTCCATAATGGCCGACGAACTTCGCATCCGTGACCATGGTGACGTGAAATTGTTTACCATAAGCGCTTCAGGGAGTGAAGAAGCTGGACCGTTACCGGTGAAAGAGAAACTCCTTCAAGTCTAAATTGGTTGTGTGTGTGTGTATTTATCGTTCGAACACAAAACAATGTCGGAACAAAATTGTCGCCACCTGGTAAAACTTCGGCATTTCTTTTTCTCGTAAATATATTTTTTGCAAAAGTTGACAAAATAATTTCGTCGGGAAAATGTCCGTCTGACACTGTCTTTTAGTATTTCGTCACTTTTGCCCGACATTGTGTTGTTTCTCAAGGCATGCTCTTACGCTTGCGATGGCTATACGAAAACACTTTACTGCATATATATTCGGACCAGAGCCATTGTGAAGGAATTATTGTATTTCTCCATTTGCTAGACAATCAAGACTGGCTAGATATAGATACGTTCGTTGATGCTTCGATGGTAGCTTGTATGTCGTTAGAATACCTAATTAGTAAAAGGGTCCCCCCGTCTGAAATTGTGGGAACAATGTGCCGTATATTATGGTAGAAAAAAATGTGATTTATTTCGTTGGGAAGCAATATGGAGGCATCCACGCAGTACGTACGCACCAAGGGTTCCACATAAAAGCGTACATTAGGGTAAAGACTACTGTCAAATATAACACAAAAGGGGGATTCTATTTCCTATTGTGTGCGTACATACACTAAGTGGATTCTAAGGCTATGTATATAATATTTCAAGGTGTTTTGTACATGAATTTCGTTTATTTGTATAAATCCATCCCCAGGGGCGTATTTAGAACCAATCTTATCCGATGGAGAGTGTTTGTTAATCATTAACACCTCCGCAGATGTTTGACTAATGGAGAGTGTGTTATTATTCTGTCAAAACTCTCCTATACAGGTTTTGGGAGAACGAGGCATTTGATTAGAATTGTCTTGATTTTCCAAACCATTTTAAGAGACTTTTCTACAAGAGAACGGATGAACTGTATATGTATGTTCTAAATACGCCGCTGTCAACGTCTCCATTTTGATTTTGATTTTAGATTCTTTTGTTGTACATAATATTATGAATATGTAGTGATAGTGTAGTGATTTTTAGCTTGACTTTAATTATTCCTAGCTACAGTGTGTTTTGTAGGAATTGACATTAAAAAGTACCTTTGCAAAGTTTTAAACCCAAAGCGACGTGTAATTCAACCGGCCTGCGCATAAGAAGACACTGCACTGTCATTAGAGTGACTTAAATTATAGTGTCTTCTTAAGGCCATTTTCCACTTGCGTTTTTATCGTACGAAGCGACTTTTTTCGAAGCAAAATGTAAACAAAAAGGATTTTTAGATACGA